>MU260700.1:22500-164372 GCA_020310875.1 Ceratopteris richardii
AAGCAAGGATGTTGGCTGAAGTAGTGCCAACCTCTAAATTGGATAGATCATGAGTCTCCACAATTGTAAGGTTTTGGCATCTCTATGGCTAGAATTCAGGAAAATTCCCAATTAAGTGAGCCTTACGCTGGATGGGTGATCTCCTTGAAAGTCTTCCACCCGTGGATCCCCACTACTTTTAAGTCCTCAAAATTAGGCCCCAAATCAAATAAATGTATCACTAATCCATAAATAGCACCACATATTTGTAATGTAATTAACAAAGAAAAGAGATCAAGGGAAAAAAAAGTTGTATCGTATTTCAAGTTGATATGATTCAAGGGCACTTAGACAATAACCCCATGGCTCCCCCACAACTCATACTTTTAAGTCCTCAAAATTATGCCCCAACATGTATTGCTAATCCTAAAAGATATCTATCTTTCCACCACATATCTCTACTATGATCAATGAAGAATAGAGATTAAGCAAAAGTTGTACCAAAATTCAAGTTGATACAATTCAAGGAAACATACTTGGACAATAAAGTACAGTCAAGAGAGTTCTCTTTCAATAGATGCAGTCATGTTTGTTGAAGGTGAGTGACTCCACAAGAATTGAATGAGTTGTTAAACTTCATGAGCATAAATAAAATTACCGACTAGCAAACGTTTTGAAAGTACAAGGACAGGCTTACTAGAATGATATAGCCTATATGCAATGACAGTCAAGTGAATAGTCAATGCAATTGATTATCCACACTGCGTACATGATTACGTAAGAAAAATATGAAGTTGCCTGATAATTACATAGATGGATTGGCCATAGAATATGCTCAAAAAGGAAACTGTACTGTAACATAACCAAATGCAAAAACACTAATATTTCAGTGATTCCTAAATAATACCTCTAAGATGAAAGAGCCAAACTGAGAACTGGTCTCACAAGTTCAAAGCTTTGTGACAAAGTTTGAATTCGGTGAAGGCAGGATCTTCAGTAACATGTTTTTCAGTAGCCAGATGAAATTATATAGAGTGATTTGCTAGACTTTTCCCATCCTGCAATATGCATTCAGACATAATGGCAATAAACTCAACTGTTTCTGGTACATGCATGAAACAGAAGAATTAGAAAGGAATAACAAACTGAACACTCTATGTAGATGAAAGTAGTATCATTTTGTGACGGAAACAATATTTGCAGTTCATTGATTGAACTGCAACATGCAGCTGCAATTAAGTACCATGCACTCAACTGAAGGTTACAGTCATGTGAGAAAACTACTATCTAAATGGTGTAGACGCAAATAGCAAGAAAAAGTTTACTACAGCTGAATGAAAATTGGTTTCCAGATTTTGGATAAATACTTTTACCTTGATAATGATTTCTTTTTAAACAACATTAAATTATCCATGAAGCGGCTTCAATAACTGCAAGCATTTCAACTTTTAAATCTTACAATCTTTGCAGTCTCTGAATTCATTTCTAAATAGTCATCACATGACTTTGATACAGCTTACAACATAAAGCAATTATCCAGATAGAAACAAAGAGCAAAATCAGATAATGAAATCTCAGTATCACATGACATATTTTCATAAAGTCATACTTGTGAGCAAAAACAAAATCAGATAATGAGCTCTCAGTATTTCATGATATGCATTTTCATGAAATCATACCTGTGAACAAATTTCCTGCTGTGCAAGTAATGAAGCCCAAGAAGAATTTGGCGAGTGTATCGACGAATAACAGGCTCTTCAAGCTTCTTGAATTCCTGATATAGCTTATAAAGAGAACCTCCAGAAACAAGTTCTAGATAAATATATAGATTATTACCCACCTGCACATTACATTAAAAAGAAATGGCCTGGTACTCAAAAGGCCTTCAGACTTCAGTAGATATTGAGAATAGATGTTGAGATTAGAATCATACAAGTTCGCTTCCCTTGTATTGGACAATGTTTGGGTGCTGCAGAGTACTCAGCAAGGCTATCTCCTGTATTTATGCAACATTAGAAACAAACCAAATAATAATAATAATAATAATAATCATATTAATAATAATCATAACAATAACAAGGACATAAAAATTGATGAAAGCAAAATTTTATGAGGTACAAGAAACTAGATCTCCATGAGTGCACTGCAGATTGAACCCAAAACCTAATATCAAATGCTAACCGAAAATCATCAATCACTTGAGAAGTTATAACTTGAAATCTTACATCTATGTTCTGGAAGTGTACTAAAGATGATGATAACAAAAGTGATATCCACATAGCCATCTTTTACAGGTATACTTTGATGGCGAGCATAATGTTCCACAAGAGAATGAAAAATAAATAATGAAATAGATTTATAGTATGATCCCAGAAGTACTAAAAATTTACCACTTGGCCCCTCCATAAGGATTCTTTTTCTCCCATTTCCATATATATACAAGATCCTTGATTGATTGACACCATCAAGAATCTATACATTGTCATACAATGGACATTATTTTCTTGAGTTCCTTGCTTCTTCTTGTTCATGACATGTGTGCACGCTGCAACCTTAGAGCATGTATAATCATTTTCATGATTGCTGCAATGTATCCTCTGTTTGAAACAATGCCATATGGTACATTGTGCATGGTGATTGATCCATTTTTGCTCAGATTATACAACATGAATAGAATATTTTATCACTCCCTTCTACAACAAAAGCGCCCAGCTCTGTTGGCTAGGCGAAAAGCCTCTCATCCAATAGACGTGGGTTCGATCCCCGCGTCCAGCAGCGGCGTGAGCAAAGCTTTATCGAAAAGCTAAAAAGTGTTTTTTTTTACAGCATCGGAGTCTATTCGATTGCGATCGTATTTTTTGGTTTGCTTTATTTGAGATAGCGATCGCTATGATAAGCTTTTGGAGTGCTTTTGGATATAGCTTTATTTTGGAGGGCTCTACTATATAAGAGACTACTTGGGGTCACTTTGTTTATCTTTCACCTAGTGTTCAACACAAGCCTTGGTGCTTGGACCTCAATAGAGGTGGTGTTTCTTATAGCACATGGGGCAGCCATGGTGCTAATTTGGAGCATGTTGAGGAGCCGCTATGGAGTTCTTCTTGGAGGAGAAGAGTGTGCTCACACTCTTGCTCATGGAGAGGACTTGGTCATTAGCAGCTTGGTGGTGAGGATCGGCCATCTACATGGAGTATTTTAAGATCATCTTCTACATGAAGATTTCGGTTTACTTCAAAGACATTGGATGGTGGTTAACATAAGATTTACATCTTATGTTAAGGATTCAGGTACATATTCTCTTTATGCACACAGGTACTACTTAAAGTCATAGTTGTTTCTGACCTGATTCTGACTTCTGACTTCTGACGTTTAGCCGACCTCTGACGAGTATGGTAAAATGTTTCTGACGTTATCTGACGCGACCAAAATTTTTTACAAAAAAATCAAAAACAGCTATAGTACAATTATAGTACAATTATATTACAATTATATTACAATTATATGTACATTGTACACATGCACATGTATATAATATATGTTTTATATATGTATATAGTGTATATACTATATAATATATACCGCGGTCTGTTGCCTGGCAGTGGGCACCCACATGTGTTTGTAAAAAATAAATCCTTACTCCAAAGTTACTCTTACAAGATGAGCAAACATAATGTCAAATGATTCATTGATTCATGATCTTCTAAAATACCAGAACATTATGAAAAGGAAGTTGAAACTAAGAAACTTCAAAAACATGAAAGCTCAAGCCTCATCATAGTGTCGTGACTCAAGAGTCAAGCCTCAAAATATATGATGTATCATGATTCATATCATGCTTTAGTCAATGTAATCATTTGCTACATCATCATCATCATCATCATCATCATTACCATCATCATCATCAACAACATCATCATCATCATCAATAGCATCCTCATGTGCATGGCTCTCTACAAGAATGTAATCGGATGAAGAAGGCATCTCTCCATGATTTTCCTCTTGCAATGTAAGAAGCCTTTGATCATCTTCTTCTTTTTCTATCATATCAAGAGTGACCTCCATTTTTTGAAACCCTCTTTCTTTGATCTTAGATATAAGCCGCAAGTTTGTATGAATATACACCAACTTCTCAATGTTTTTGGGTTTCAATTTGTTTCTTCTCTTTGTATGAATCAATGAGAACGTGCTCCAATTTCTTTCACAAGGGGAAGTGCAAGACCCTTGTGAAAGGACACAAAGAGCTAATCTTTGCAAATTGGGAACACCTGGGTCAAATTGTTCCCACCATCTAATTGCATAATGCATTCTACTCTTCTCTCTTACAAGTGGGCGCGAAAATTCACCCGACATAGATTTGAATGCATCCAACTCATCACATAACACACATTGCTTAGCAACATCACCACGTGTGTATCGCTCTAAGACATCCATCCAACCACGATAGACTTCTGTGTCCATATGTGGAGCCTTTTCCCTCCAAATAGGATGCAAAACAAATGCAGCAGCATGAAGAGGGGAATGCAATATGTCCCATCTGGCAATGCATAGATCTTTTGCTTCCTCAAGCCTTTGAGAATCAATGCTTTGCAAAGCTGAAATTTTCTCAATCATCCTATCTGTTAACTCATAAATAAGGCCCATTGTGGCACCTTCTCTATCTGCCAAGTGCAATACTTTTAAAATAGGGCTGCATATATTCACTATTTCTCTTGCATTTCTCCAAAAAAATGAGCTCAAGACAATTCAAGATACTTCTTCAGCCTTTTGTGTTTTAGCAACTGTTTTCCTTGTATATTCAGCAGAAACAATCATAGAACGTAGTCCATTATATACCCGCTCATCAAGAAGATTTGCTAACATAATGAACATGTAAGCAAACCGTGTTTGTGCAAGTTTGATATGCTGCTGGCTGGGAAGAAAAAGAGCACTCTGAATGCTCTAAAACGGCAGCTGAACTCTGCATTCTCAATGAAAGACCTTGGGGAAGCTGAGCATATTCTTGGTAACCATATAAAAAGGGATAGGCAGCAGCATACTTTGCAGGTATCCCAAGAAAAGTACATTGAACAAGTGCTGGACAGATTTAATGTGGCTGATGCTAAGCCTCTTGGAGTGCCATTGCAACCACATGTTAAGCTTCCCAAGGATGATTGTCCCAAAGATGATGATGCAGCCAATAGAGTGTTCCATATGCATCAGCTTGTGGTTCACTTATGGATGCTATGGTTGCTACTTGGTCAGACATTGCTCATGCAGTGGGAGTTGTTAGCAGGTTCATGGCTAATCCTGGTAGAGCTCACTGGGACGTAGTCAAATCTATCTTGAGATATTTGAAAGGGACCAAAAGTAAATGCTTATGTTATGGAAAGGGTCCATTGAAGTTAAAAGGACTTTGTGATTCAGACATGGAAGGTGATGTGGACACACGCAAGTCCACAAGTGGCTATGTATACATCCTTGCAGGTGGAGCTATTTCATGGTGCTCTAGACTTCAGAGGATAGTAACACTATCTACTACAGAGGCTGAATATATTTCAGCCACATAGGCTTTCAAAGAAGCCATTTGGTTAGCCCACCTCTGCAGTGAGTTTGGGATGCCTGAAAAGGCACTTGTTCTTGGATGTGATAGCCAGAGTGCCATATGTTTGGCAAAGAATGCCATGTTTCATGCTCGCACAAAGCATATTGATGTGAGATACCACTTCATCAGAGAGGTGTTAGAGGATGGCCTGATCACTTTGATCAAGGTCAATACTTCACAAAATCCTACAGATGCTCTCACGAGGTGTCTACCCAAGGCACAACATCATCTATGTATACAGAAGGTGGGAGTGAGTTAGCTTAAAGGAGCCTCCTTGGTCCTTTAAGTGGGAGGTTGTTGGTGATAAAGGCCCCAAGGACTCTCCTTTTTTACATTTTGACCCTTCCACATGTGAAAGCTCTCTTCGAGAGCTTTCCAAACATATTTTTGTTATATTTTTTGGACCTCAAATTGAAGAGTTATAGGCATTTACATTATTTTTATGACTTTTGGTCATTGGCCATGTGTGAACATGCCCAAATGACCTAAAAGTCACTTATCAATAAGACTTGGTCCCAAATCTCTCATAACTTGATTAGGACTTCTTCAACTTCAGCTTCTCCATCTTCTCCTCCAAATTTCTGCGCAAGTTTCTCTCTCTACTTTCTCTCTCCTTACGCAGCAACCCACTCCCTTGGCATTTGGAGCAACCGAGCACACCATGACATAGCTCTCCGCGCCCTCTTTCATGTGATACTCGAACATGATGATGATGGATATCCATGATGAAACTGGAAAGGGTTTGTAGTATTCTGGGTATAGAATCAACAACA
The DNA here is from genome assembly GCA_020310875.1 of Ceratopteris richardii. Taxonomy (NCBI): domain Eukaryota; kingdom Viridiplantae; phylum Streptophyta; class Polypodiopsida; order Polypodiales; family Pteridaceae; genus Ceratopteris; species Ceratopteris richardii. The sequence continues at coordinate 28,834 of MU260700.1, forward strand.
TGATTCTCATGATGGGATGTATTCATCTTATGATTCTCATGATGGTTCCTTTGATATGGTATTTCAGAAGTCTTAAACCCAACTTGTTTCTTCTTCTTAGGCCATTTGAATACCATGTGGTCATGGTCTCCATTATATTTCCTTTGGTGTAAGTCGTCTAGCCTTGATGTTATCCAATTGCATGGGTTCTCGTTGAGTTTCTTCCAACATACATTGTTGTGGAACAAAGATAAACTTGTATTCTAGATCTCTAATAGAAGTTTTCTTCTCTTGCTTTCTCTCGAACAACCTATTATCACACTCAATTGCTTGATTCATGAATTCATTCAAAGTCTTTACCTTGGGCATGGTTAGCATGAGGTCCTTGACATCATCACGTAAAGAGTTAGCTATTCCAAGTATGTACTCTACAATCGTGATGACGTTAATTAAATATATGGAAGGTAAAACATAAAGTTTAACTATCCTTTAAGAGATTTCTTAAAGGTGAAATCCAAAAGCATGAGAGGATGCTTGGACTTCAGCAACAGAAAGATTCATGTAGAGCCCTTGAGGTAGGTACTTAAAGCTTCAGTAAGAAAGGAATATGAAGACAAGAAGTGAAAAGCTCTTTTCACTACAAATTGGTTGAATGTAACCAATAGCTCTTGAATTCGAGAAATTCAAGAGCTTGGACCTATAATTCGTTTTCTTTTTCAAAACCTTAGAAAAGAAGGATGGATGTTTCATCAAAAGGTTTTCAAGTTTCCAAGAAGTGAAAGTCAAGGCATGAGATCGTGAAATAATCTTGTGAAGGAAACAAAACCTAGAAGATCCAAGTTAGAGGTATACCCTTGGCTTTTCTATTAAAGAATTTCGTTGAGAAGGTACTCTGTAAAGATATGTTTGGACTTTCGAATAAGTATCACCTACAAGTCAATGCGAATATAAAATAAGGTGGTATGGGACACCATATTTTATACTTACATTGATGAAAGAAAGATGGTATGAGACATTGGATCGTGGGGTGATAAGTATCTTTTAGTCCTAGAATGAATCTTGAAGTAAGATTGGATCCTCAAGGAAAATAAAACTTCAAAGGAGAAGGTTAAATTCAAGGAGGATAAAAGCATGATAACTTTCAAGACCTTCACTTATAATTCTAGTATGACAAAGCATGTTTTTACTTGAATTATGAAACACTTCAAGCTAAAAAGTTTATGTCAGAAATAATGTATAAATTTATGAAGAACTTAAACTTTGACACGATCCTTTCAACTAAGGTTGGAAAGACTAAGTTAGTTTGGAAGCACCCAGTTGACAATGCAAATTATCAATAAAGCTCACTAGCGACATCGAGGTTGGATCATCCTCACCTTAACTTGACCACGTCATATCCAAAACGAACTTTGTCCAACTTAGGACACTTTTCTCAAAGACGTTAGGTTTAAGTTCTTAGGAATTGTCAAAATTATGAGCAATTCTTAGCTTTTCTTTTCAAGAGTGTATTGAACTGTACGAAAGTCATTGGAGAGATAACTCAAATGAATAAGCCAACTTAGACTTTAGCATCTATGAAAATTGAATGAGCTCTTATATAAAATTTTGGTTACCTACTCCCATTGGCTATCCTTGACTTTTATTGAAATGAGTCAAATACTTTATCTGAATCATTTCCAAAAGTTTTGGAAAGCGGTAAGGAAGAACCAAAACTCTATGTAACCTATCCAAACTTCGAAGATACTTAAACTTGATGTGAGTCAAACTCTATATGACTCACGACCAATTTAGATTTATAATCCCTATTATATATATATCTTATATTGTAATATGTATTTTATGGTATATATAGTCATATCCCACCTTATTATATATCATAGGACCCAAAAAACCTAAAAAATACGTATATAAATTTTGAAAAATAAATAACTTCATCGCAACACCCAAGTCCAAACATTGCCATCGTTGCTAACCCGTTGCCGTTGCCGTTGCTAAAATGTTGCTTTCCACTATGCTTGCATTACATACTGACCTCCTTAATATCCCACATGGCAATGTGCTAAGTCTACATAAACCATCTACTATCTGTCAAAAGTCCGATGTGACCCTCATTAAGCATGTAAGCTGGGATTCCCACCAAGAGGGCGATGCAAACCACAAAGTATTATCATGAGAGGTAGCCATTGGTCATATACTAACATTTCAAGCTTCCCAATATGCAACATGTTATGCACACAATGCAAGAGAGTACCGGAAGTTCAGCTATTAACTTCATATTTCCTTGTGCACAAGGAACTTTATGGCTGTGTCTGATCCCATTAGGAAGAATAATGTGTTAAAATTACATACGATTCCATATGTGCTTGCCTCAAGGCTCAACTCATCCTAGCACAAAATAATCCTTAATAGGAAGCAAAAGAGCATTCAAATGGCTTCATGTAGATTCCTTGATCAAGGTAATCATGAATGAACTTTATTTCTACATCCATTTGATACAATAAGACAGACATGACAGCAAATAATAAATGTAAAATAGTCACAGGTAAGATGGCCTCGTGGAGATTCCGGTGATAGATGGATTCTAATTAAAGCACTCATATCCTACAATCTTATGCATTTAAAGAATTTTAGAAGAAGCCTGATCTTTCAGATGAAAAGCTCTTGCACTTGAAAGCCAAAGCTACATGAGAATCTGAACAATACTATAGGTACATCAACATCAATATCATTAAGCCCATGAAAAAATTCCAAAAGAAGACTAGCATCAAAGCAGGAATCATAAATTTTTAAACATTTCAGCACAGTTAAAACACAGGCCTATATTCTGCCCAAAATCCAGAGAGATGGTGCAAGAAGTTTCTATCTCACTTGGGCAAATGGAATAGGTGAAAAGTATAAACATATCTTCATTTGGATAGAAATCTTTGTTGATGCAGATAGAAAAGGACAACAAAGTATTCAAGTAAGATATGAAAATAACAACGGAAAAGAAAAAGTGAGAAAAGGACCCGCTTTAGCTGTTCAACTGATTCTTGTGACCTATGATCATCCTGAACAAACTCCACTTCTTTTATGGCACAAAACTCCCCTGTTTCACTATTCCAGAAAAACAATGCAGGGGGCAAAGATATTTAGAGGCAGGTACTGCAACACAATAGTATAAACCCCAAAAATGGTACAATTACCTGTGGATCCCCTTATAGACTTTACCAAAGGCTCCACTTCCCAGCAAATGTCCCTTAATCCATCCTCCAGGACTTATGCTCCGAAATCTAGAAGGTGAAAGAGGAGGTGAAGGTGGGTAAGACAAAGCTGACTCTTGAGAATGGTGTGATGACAGCCCCACATCTCTTGACATAGGTACATCCTTGTGCGAGTATCTTGCCGCATGCCTAAACTCAGTACCCAAAGAATCGTCTTCTGTTGTGCCTCCGAGAAAGGCATGTTCAGATGTCCGCAGCCTGGTGTCTTTCATGTAACGGGGCGAATTGGTAGCACCTCCGAGTTTGAGGTATGCAGAATGTGAATTCTGACCAGAATTTCCATGATTAACAGCACCAACTTTTGGAGACACTGAATTAGATGAGAATTTCTGGGGATTCCTGACAAGTCACAGCAGCCCATGAATGATTTGGCAGCTTTTTTTTATTTTGTCCTAAATGACTACTGAAAAGTTTGAATGCCTTTGCATGTATGTGCTCTTCAAAAGAGTAAAAATCATAATCATACATCACAGCATCATATAATTAGCTCAATTTTAGTGATTCTTCTTCATAAGTTGCTGACTTAAAATAAGAAATAGAATACAACTTACCTCCGACACTAGAGAGAAAACCTAACCAAAAGCCCGATAAAACAAGCACCAGATGAGGCTGTTAATGTTCCAAGATTCTCAAAGCATGAAAATACACCCAAGCTGATGTGAACTAGAGGAATACTTCAAGAAGTGTTGGCCAACATGTGCTACAAAATACATGCGCATACAAACATCTGCAAACAAGTACTCTGCTGTGACCTTAACTAGGCCTAAAATTAAGAGCAACAAACAATAATCTCCCTACACAACCTTGATATGCAAGTTAGTTAGCTCCAAAACCAAGAGCCCAGCTCTAGGGGGATTTCAAGCACAAGATAACCATCTAATATGTCCATGAACATAAAATACCAGCAGTAACAAAGCAGCTTGAAATGTAGCAGATTGCACAAACTCCAAACGTTCTACCAGAATCAATTAATTGAATTGCTACAGCTGAAGATGTTTATGTGAATGTACATGAGTGATAGCTTTTGGTCATCAAAAGCATACAGCAAACTAATTGAATAAATATATACACCACAAACCCCAAATTTACCCTAAAGTGAAAGTGCAGCTATAAGCTCATGGTGGCCAACCACAAGACTACATAAACATCAACTCCATTAGGCATAGTATCAACTAATTACCATAACATTCCTACTAACGTCATCAGTGAGTATCGAACTAAGAATGAATACATGCTGATACACACCCCACAAGCACGAATTTCTGCAAACTGAGTTTCTATAATTCCAAAAGTGATGGATAAACTCAACCATAACGAAGCCTAGCATAAGATGCAAGCTAAAGATACGAAAAATAAAAATGAATCCACTTGTAGAGCTTTTGAGGCAGCTATACAGTTATGTCAGAGTGGGCATGATAGAGCCTGGTACTCATAGGTCACGTTCGCGACACATGGGCTCGATATGGAGAGTTTGCCACCTTTTCTGTACGACTCAGACTCACCTTACTATCACCTCTCTCGCAGCGAGAGGAATCTAGTGCTCTGACAGGACTTATGGAGGCTCTACATCCGGGAGTATGGAGATCACCCAGTTTAGAGGGAGGATGTCAGACTATAGAGGCCAATTTCTCACCATTATGTCGGATGGATTCATACATAGACCACACTATATGGACATCTATATGCCACAGAGTTCACGAGTAGCAATTGGCCAGTTGAGGGTTGAATCACACATACCAGAGATCATGAGTGGGAGACACAATGGGGTCCTGAGAGCAGAGCAGATCTGCAAACTATGTAGACAATTGGTGGAGAATGAGGAGCATTTCGTATGTCGATGCAAAGCATACACTCAGATTAGAGACAGATATGAGACTTTGTTCAGAGGACAGCCCACCCTATGAGCGATTATGGACTTCCGAGACCCCAGACAGTTAGGACGTTTCTTGATAGAGATTCACAAGCATAGAGACTCTTACCACTGACACACAGAGCTACATAGGTGGAGAGGAGACAGCCACAGCTCACTGATTTTTCCAGAGGTCTAGAGTCCCTCCCCACCTAATTCCCAGCGAGGAGTGACACTACGGCAGGATGAGGTGAGTCGAGCTAGACGACGACCACGAGTCACAGCGCTCAGAGGAGTGAAGCTACACCATCGCAAGATAGAGGAGATTCGAGCCAAACAACGCGAGGCGAATGCGGAGCGAGTAGCCCTGATGAGAGCAGATCCTATAGCTTTCATACAGGAAGCTCTAGCACCTGTTCCACCTATGAATCACATCCTCCACCCCTCCATTACCATTGGATGGAGTTAGTAGACAATGCATCTTCATGATTGTATTGCCCTCAGCATATAGACATGCATATACCCCCAAATATAAGGCTCCATCAGACTTAGTATTTTACCACACATGTTTGAGACTAGATTGTATTACCCTTTTATGATCTTGTTTTACTTTTGTGACAGCAGGATGACATCGGCATCATGTATCTTATGTTTTGTCTCATTGGCCGACTTTGGCCTATCATAGACGAAAAACTCTCTCTCTCTCTCTCTCTCTCTCTCTCTCTCTCTCTCTCTCTCTCTCTCTCTCTCTCTCTCTCTCTCTCTCTCTCTCTCTCTCTCTCTCTCTCTCTCTCTCTCTCTCTCTCTCTCTATGCTTTGTGGATTTCCGCAAAGCCTTCGATATTGTGCCACGGGAGAAGCTTTTTCGGCGACTCCAGAGCTTGGGGATACCATCAGAGATGATTTGGGCCATCTACACACTCTATGAGAAAGTGGTTGGGAGGGTTCGATGGCTGAGGGAACTATCAGAGGCCATTACTAGCACAATCGGTGTTAAGCAAGGCTGCCCACTCTCTCCCACTCTATTCGGGCTCTACATTGACGAGATTGAGGACTACATTCTCCGAGCTGGAGGGGAGGGTGAAGACCTCGTAGGTACACAAGTCCACATTTTATTATATGCAAATGACATTGTATTGATTTCAGAGTCACTCGAGAGATTACAGCACCACCTGGATGCCCTCCATGAGTTTTGTACACAGAGGGGCTTGATAGTAAACCTTGGCCAGACCAAGGTCATGATCTTCCACACCTCCCCAATGGTGAGGAATGGAGCAAGATTGCAGCTTGCAGTGGACAGATTGAGGTGGTCACTTCTTATGTCTACCTCAGAGTCACATTCATGAGCTTGCCAACCACTGATAGACTCACATGAGGATATGCAACCTTAGCCATGTTAGAGCGGAGATGTCACCAGGCACACTCCCAGAAGCCCCGCACGAAGGGGTGGCTATTTGACACATAAGTCAGACCATCTATGATTTATGCTGCGAAAATTTGGGCACCAAGCCTCACAATCACCCAGTGGAGTGCGATCGAGAGGCCACAAGTACGTATGATCTAGCGACCATTTAGCGGGAAACAGTTAGTGCCACATGACATCATCAAGGCAGAGCTAGCTGCACCACCCATGGTAGTAGATGCACTATTCCAGATAGTATTCAGAGGGTGAGGGAGCTCCCTACAGAATGACTCACACACAGAGCTTTTGAGGCATCTATACACATATCAGAGTCAAGATATGAGAGAGCTTGGTACACTCAAGTTAGAGGGTAGTTTGATAGTCAATATGACTCTCTCTCTCTCTCTCTCTCTCTCTCTCTCTCTCTCTCTCTCTCTCTCTCTCTCTCTCTCTCTCTCTCTCTCTCTCTCTCTCTCTCTCTCTCTCTCTCTCTCTCTCTCTCTCTCTCTCTCTCTCTCTCTCTCTCTCTCTCTCTCTCTCTCTCTCTCTCTCTCTCTCTCTCTCCAAGTGAAAGTGGTAATTTCACAATTTTTGACGTTTTATATGTACCAAAGATTAAGAAGAATTCGTTCTCCATTTCTAAAAGATGGTTATAAAGTAATTTTTAAGAAGGATTCGTGTCGAATCCTTACACCGACTGAGGAGCATTGTCTAGTACAAGGTGAAAACAAAAGTGACATGTTTGTTTTGTTAGTAATCAGCCATGCTAATCTTCCTAGGTCATCTACCTCTCCAAAGGAAAGTATGAAGTTAAAGCATTCAAGGTTTAGTCACATCCGTTATGGAGCTCTCAAACATATGAAGGACAAAGGTATGGTTGAAACTTTGCTATTTTTTGCTTTACAAGACCATGCGAATTCATGTGAAGGATGTCTTGAAGGGAAGTTACATAAACTACCATTCAAAATGCATGGATTTATTACAACCACAAGAAAATTAATGATCATTCATTCAAATGTGAATGGACATAGGAGAGCATACTCTTTGAATGGTCATAGGTATTTTGTCACATTTCTTGATAATTTTTTTGGCTATTCATGGGTATATGGCTTCAAAGCAAAGTCAAAAGTTTTTATTGCTTCCAAGAAATTTGTTGTTATGGTTGAAAATGAAAATCAGTCCGAAAATCAGATTTTAAGAAGTGATAGAGGAGGAGAATATATGTCCAATGGCTTCAAGCTAATTTGAGACGACAAAGGTATTTCTCATCAACTCAGTATTGTTTATACTCCAGTGCATAATGATACTCTAGAGACAAAGAATCATACAATTGTTGAAATGGCACATAGTATGTCATCTTCAAAGAAGCTTTCACCAAAGTTTTGGTTTGATGCTATTAATACAGCTAATCACATTCTTATAAGAGTTTGAACAAAGACATTATAGATGATTACACCTTATGAAGCTTACTATGGTAAGAAAATCAATGTGGACTACTTCAAAGCTTTTGGTTCTCCCTCTTATGTTCACAGCAAAAAGAAGGATCCTAGTAAGCTTGATGAAAAAGCTATCAAAGTTGTTTTTGTTGTTATTGAGTTGAAATCAAAGCGTATAGGTTCTATGTTCCAGAAACAGATAAAGTCTTACTCTCACGCAATGCTTGAAAATCAAATTTATGACAAAAATTCAGAAGTTCCAAACTTGAAAATTCCAAGGTGGTACTTGCAAACCTTGCAAGATAGTGGCATCCAAACATTCAAAGGAAGGACAAGAAGTCAAAAGATAATGCAGATTAGATGCATTATGCAAAAGTTTTTGAAATTCAAAACATTCTTGCTTTTACTTAAGTCGCAAGTGAACCTACCAGCATTCAAGATGCATTATATGATTCTGTGGGGAAGAAAGCAATGCAAGATGAGATCGATTCTAATCATAAGAATTAAACATGGAAGTTTTGTGAGTTACCTTAAGGAAAGAAAGCAATTGGTGTCCAATGGATGTTAAAGATCAAAAGAAAAACCAATGGTGCTATTGACAGATATAAAGCAAGGAAACGTTATACACCAAAAAAAGTATAGATTGTTATGAAAACTTTTGCTTTTACTTCAATGATGACCATAGTCAAGATTGTACTTTCTTCAGTTGCATTCTTTGGTTGAAAAGTATACCATTTGAACATCAGTAATCTACATGAGGATATCTATACTCAACATCCAGGAGTTTTGAAGAAAAAGGTGAAGAACATCTTGTTTACAAGTCAAACAAAGCTCTTTATAGTTTAAAGCAAGCACCAAGAACTTGGTATGAGAAGATTCATTTATATCTTATTTCCATAGGTTTAAGAAACTCAGAAGCTTCTCCATCTCTTTGTGCTAAGTCAAAGGCATATCTTTTGATTATAATCATCATTTATGTTGATATGAAGGCCTCTCTTTCGGTAAAAACAATCCTCTCAAATGACAATCTCATGTGCCAAGACTTTGGCCACTCAATCACACAAGCACAATGAGCTTAGTACCCTGGATCTTATGACTCATGCATGCTTGATGATGCACATTCATTGCTGAATTCTTTAATATGTCACACCCATGGATAGTGATAATTTGCAAGATTTTGGAGGGTGGTCACTGGTGTGGTTTAGTTTAAGTGAAGAAGGCATTTGGACCTATGGACCAAGATTTTCTCTCATATGCCATTGAAGCTATACTCTACACTGCATCTTTTCTTACACATTCATGGGAGAAATTACTTCTTACCATTCGTTGGATAAGAGCTCATGGAGGTTATAGAAATTTATTGTCTCCTGAATCACCTTACAAATCATTATTTTGTATTCATGTAACTCATTCACTTGGTTAAAACGTTCCTTCCTTCCGCAAAATGGGTGTGGAGATGTTGCATCATTGCTTTGATAAACAAGAGTACTTCTTGTCTTTTTTAATACAAAGTGACTATATTGAATAGGTGCATGTCACAATCATCATGGATCCTTCTATGTAGGCTTTACAACTCATAAAGCCGAGACATAGAAGTATCCATGTAATGCCGATTTTGCAAATGTGGAAGAAAATGGTTCATTGCATTCATAGCTTCATACTATGTTGTTTTGCTTCACATATTGAATTTGGGATAATTTAAAATATACACAATGGCATTGCCATAAATCTTGTTGGAAATCAATGTCACATCAGTCCAAAATCCTATTAGGGCAGAAACCCTAATTTTGGTGTCATTTTTGGCACAAAATTTGGGTAAAATTTTTATGAGCCTATCTTGTAGAGCTTGAATGAAGAGAGCTTTCCAATGGTATATGACATGCAATCATCATAGATCAGATTTGGGAGAAAACCCTAACCCTAATTTTCTACTAATTTAGGGTTTTTACCTCATTTGATAGCTCTCAGCTTGGAGGTCATAAAAATGTTTGCAAATTATTCATCGGGTGGTCAAAAAAGTGAAAAAGAAGGTCAAAAATAACTTTCCGCGAGTAAATTAAAATAAAGCAAAAGCAACTTAAAAATTGCGATGAGCCTTTTAAAAATCAACGAACCAGCTTTATTTAAGTATTTTCACAATTTTTTACACAAAAAGTTGCTTTATGGAGAATTTGGTCGCTAGGAATCTTGAAGACTATAAATTAGAGTCTTGGGTCACTTATTTGATCATCCCACGCCAAAGCTAACGCCAACTTTGGACTCTATTTGAGGAGGTAGTGCTCTAGCACTCATGGGGCAACCATGGTGCACTTTGTGAAGCTATGGAGAGGAGCAGCCATGGAGTTCTTCTTAGAGAAGAGTGTGATCACACTCTTGCTTATGGAGAAGACTTACCTTTCAGCAGCTTGGTGGTGTGGAACAACCATCTACATGATGTATTTGAAGATTGTCTTCTACATGAAGATTTTGGAGTACTTCAAAGACATTTGATGGAGCTTAACATAAGATTGCATCTTATGTTAACTATTCAGGTACATATTCTCTTTGTGCACACAGGTACTACTTGGAGCTTATGGAGGTGGTGGCATCCATATCTAGAGGAGTCCTATTCGGCATACATGGAGGCAGTGGCATCCATAAAGGAGAATCAGTACATGCATGCTACATGCATTCAGATGAGGTATTAGAGAAGGTGTTTCCACATGAGTATGAGGATTTCTATCAGCAACATATTAGCATTCGATGCTAGTTCTGTAAGTATGTGATCTATCACACACACACATCTGATTTAGGGTCTTCCATAGCCTAAATTCAGATTAGGGTTTGCTGAATATCAGTTTTAAACCGATCTTTCCTCTTTCTGTCACTCATAAACACTCTTCTACAACCTATCGGGCCGTACATCTCATACATATTCAGATTTCTCTCCCTACATCTGAATATTCTTGTAAATTCTGTACATACACTCTTCCATCTATTTCTGTTCACATAGAGGTGTTGAGATTTTGACTCCCACATTGTAAATTGACATTTGTATATATGATAGTGTGAGTAAGCAGTGGCTTACGTAACACTTTGAACATGTTTAAATCTCTCTCTAACTTTGTCTCATCATTGTATGATTAAGTGTGGTATGTTCATGTTTGTTAATATTGGAAGATGCTTGAATCTGTGTTGTAGATCCTGGACCTATGGGACCCATGGAGTTAGTTATGGGCCTACCTAATTTCCAACATTTGGTATCAAAGCTCCCAGACTACCAACATATGATTTTAGAGCATCTTCTAAACATTTGACATATGACATACACACTTGATGTAGATGAGTAGAGATTTGAGAATTAGATAATTTGGTCACATGTTTATTTATCAGTGTGGAGTATGAAGTTGATGATCTGTTCGCAGTCAAATACTTTTGGAAGTATGAAAATACTTTACAGAAGAATTGCATGAAGACCAAGACTTGATGAAGTGAAGGCTAATTCAAATTCGAGGAAAAACAATGGTTTGGAGAAGATGAAGGAACCAGATCAACATCAAATCACACGTATTAGTTTTTACTATCAGATTGTGATTTGCAGGTCATATCTTAGAAGAGCAGTTATGAAGATATTTGAAGGATTCAAGAAGTGCTTTTATACACTTTCATTAATTTGAAAGTAAAAGCATTAACTACATCAAAACAGGTATCTGGAGGTTGTTCTTGACAGTTTTGATAGATCTCTTTTATGGCAAGAAAGCTCATCTAAGAAAGCAAATTTGGAGATTAGATCAGTTTTGTATTCAGCAAACTCAAGGAAAAGGTTGGTGAATTCAAAAAAATCAATCACATTGATGCAGAATGTTGATTCAGCATATGAGGAGATGGAGTTGAGATGGTAGAAGCATGTTTTATCTTCTATGTTCACTTCCATTTATCTACCATGTTTGTTTTGTCTCTTACTCTCAACACTAGAGAAAGAGAAAAATTCATTTGAAGAGGTTAAGAGTGCTTGCTACTTCAAGATGAAGAGAACAAAAGGTATGGAAGAGAAGTTTGAAGATGCTTATATCATCGGGTGGAAGAAAGATGCAGAAGAAGAAGAAGAAGGTACAACAATTCCAAAGGGAAAGTAAGACTTCCTTTTCTCTTATATTTTCCATATAATTTTCCTTCTTTTATCCTCTACATCCAAAGACACGTCTACGAGAACATCTTGTGTGAAAAAGATAGTTTAAAGAAGAAGCAGTTTCTTGTTTTGCATTATACTTGGTCATGTTTTAGTAGGACAAAGAAATACATGGAGAGAAAAAAAGCAACAGATATCTAAGACAACTTATATGTTTTAACTCATATGTGTATGAGTTATGTATAAGTTGAAGATTTTGAGCAGGCAGCTTATATGTTCCCTCAAAGAATTCTTGGAATGTCAATTCATAGCTACTTGGTATATGACAAGTTGCAGAGAAGTATATTTCTTCTTTATCTAACTCTTGATGTAAAAGAGTATTTGTTGCAGATGTTGGAGACTTGGAGTGAGGTTTTTTTATTGGAAAAGTTACCTCATATTCAGTATACTCAAAAAATTCAATATTTTCAAAAAAATTCAGAAATTCATAGTTTTTCAGGATGGAAAATTCAAAAAAATTCAGCTTTTGTGATGTACCAATTAGATGGAGAATCTATTTTCTATGTTTGTCTTGACTTTTGGATAAATGCTTGTATTCAAAAAGGTGTTCCATCAGATCCTATCACTTGATTCAGAAGTGGAGTTAGCCAAAAGAAAGTCAAGCAGATACTTTCACATTTCACCCGGGAAGAATATGAAGATATGAAGTATCAACTTGCAGCTTTTGGAGTTCTCAAGGTGAGAGCTTGTTCACTTATAAGAGTTACAGATTCTTCAGAAGGATTTAGTTGAAGAAAAGTTTTACAACTTTATGTAAGAAGCATGGACACTTAGAGACATTCAGGTAGCAAATCAAATATTCAGTCATGAAGATTTGATGAGAGAAGATTCTACACAAGTATTTTGTTGGAGAGATCTTGATAGATCTTGTATGATCTTGAATATCTTGAGTATTTTTGAGTCCGATGTCTATCCTTTGTTTGTAAAATTCTTAACATTGGAAGAAGTAAGTCAAAGATTCAGATTATGTTGCAGAGAAATAGAAGAAGATACTTGTTATGTTGCAGAAGATTATGAATCCTAGAATGCTTTCAGAAAGGTTTTTGTTATGATAGGATCAGCTAACCTTATTCTAGATTTTGGAAAGCTGAGGAATGGCAGCGAAAGCTATTGGCATGTGTACAGTGCTAATAAAAGGGTTCAGATATTTTGTTTTCAGATACAGGTATTGATCACTGAAGATCAAATTTATTGAAAGAAGGAAGACGTCACAGATTTCATAAAGTCTGATTTCATAAAGTTTGATTTACTTTAAAGGAATTTGGATAGTAGTGTTAAATCATCCAAGGGATGATGAAACATGAAGACTTATTTTCAGCCATATGTGAAAGGATGCAGAATCATACCTGCAGGTATTCCTATATTTCCTTTGTAAGCTTCTCTTTATGTTCCAGCTTTGAAAGAAGAAGGAAGAAGGAGAATGTCTGGAGAAAGCTCTTATTAGGTGTTCCTGTTCGGGAGAAAGTTCCAGAGTTCTATTGAAGAGAAGCTTGATATTTCAAAGAGGTATGTTACTTATGAGGTGCGCATATATATGATTATACCAAACTCTGAAGGAAACAGGTATGAAGAACAAGGATGAAGGCAAGATGACATCTTAATTATAAAATTTACTCTCATGAGTTGAGTTGAGTACAGTAAGAGATGAACCAGCTAGTGTTCATAATACATTAAGTTGTAAGTTATGAGTCATAAGTCCCAGGATGGATACAGTTTCTGATTTTGTTTAGTGTATCTACATGACACAGCAGAAGTACGTTGAGAAACCTTTCTTAAAGTAAATGCAAATATATGAATCCTAGTGTATACTTACAGGTTTGAAAAGACAGGAGATAGCAGATTCAAAGTCAATACATGCTACATATGTTGTCAAGCAATGATTGCTTGATGTATGTTAACACTATTGGACATCTAGTTTGCATATTTTCTCAGGTATTATGGTTCATATTCAGCAAATTCAGATTTTTGAAGTTTGAAGAAGTTCAAATTCAGTTTTGAAGAAGACTTTTGAAGATAAAGTTTGAAGATCAATTCTAGAGGACAAGTTTGAAGCTTATGTCAGTTTAAAGATGAATGAAGTTACATATCCAGTTCAATTTGTACCAATATGATAGGGGGGATTGTTGGAAATCAATGTCACATCAGTCCGAAATCCTATTAGGGCAGAAACCCTAATTTTGGTGTCATTTTTGGCACAAAAATTGGGTAAAATTTTTATGAGCCTATCTTGTAGAGCTTGAAGAGAGCTTTCCAATGGTATATGACATGCAGTCATCATAGATCAGATTTGGGAGAAAACCCTAACCCTAATTTTCTGCTGATTTAGGGTTTTTACCTCATTTGATAGCTCTCAGCTCGGAGGTCATAAAAATGTTTGCAGATCATTCATCAAGTGGTCAAAAGTGTGAAAAAGAAGGTCAAAAAGAACTTTCCGTGAGTAAATTAAAATAAAGCAAAAGCAATTTAAAAATTGCGATGAGTCTTTTAAAAATCAACGAACCAGCTTTATTTAAGTATTTTTGCAATTTTTTATACAAAAAGCTGCTTTATGGAGAATTTGGTTGCTAGGAATCTTGAAGACTATAAATTAGAGTCTTGGGCCACTTATTTGATCATCCCACGCCAAAGCTAACACCAACTTTGAACTCTATTTGAGGAGGTGGTGTTCTAGCACTCATGGGGCAGCCCTGGTGCACTTTGTGAAGCTATGGAGAGGAGCAGCCATGAAGTTCTTATTGGAAAAGAGTGTGCTCACACTCTTGTTTATGGAGAAGACTTACCTATCTGCAGCTTAGTGGTGTGGATCAGCCATCTACATGATGTATTTGAAGATTGTCTTCTACATGAAGATTTTGGAGTACTTCAAAGACATTGGATGAAGCTTAGCATAAGATTGCATCTTATGTTGAATATTCAGGTACATATTCTCTTTATGCACACAGGTACTACTTGGAGCTTATGGAGACAATGGCATCCATATCTAGAGTCGTCCTATTCGGCATGCATGGAGGCAGTGGCATCCATAAAGGAGAATCAGTACATGCATGCTACATGCATTCAAATGAGGTGTTAGAGAAGGTGTTTCCACATGAGTATGAGGATTTCTGTCAGCAACATATTAGCATTCAATCTTAATTCTGTAAGTATGTGATCTATCACACACACATCTGATTTAGGGTTTTCCATAGCCTAAATTCAGATTAGGGTTTGCTGAATATCAGTTTTAAACTGATCTTTCCTCTTTCTATCACTCATAAACACTCTTCTACAACCTATCAGGTCATACATCTCATACATATTCAGATTTCTGTCCCTACATCTGAATATTCTCGTAAATTCTGTACATACACTCTTCCATCTATTTCTGTTCACATAGAGTGGTTGAGATTTTGACTCCCACATTGTAAATTGACATTTGTATGTATGATAGTGTGAGTAAGCAGTGGCTTACGTAACACTTTGAACATGTCTATATCTCTCTCTATCTTTGTCTCATCATTGTATGATTAAGTGTTGTATGTTCATGTTTGTTAATATTGGAAGATGCTGAAATCTGTGTTGTAGATCCTGGACCTATGGGACCTGTGGAGTTAGTTATGGGCCTACCTAATTTCCAACAAATCTTTCAATTGGTGGTTGTTGAGACAAACACGACTAGGAAAAGCATCTTCCTCGACATTTGTGTGTTTTCTTATGGAGGGTGATTGTTGGCGATTTACTTGATATTTCATAATTCGCCACTCATTTATCCACTTTCCATGTCCTTGTGTGGTGAAGGCAAGGAGACTATGCAACATGTGTTTTCGGGATCGCCAATACATCAAACAATGGTGGGATAACCTTCAAGTTTGTCCATCTCATATCATATCATTCAAATTCACTTTTGGCATTTATATTATCACAAATCAATCTATTATATGGGTCTATGATCACCTTAGGTTCTTGATTCTATAAATTATATGGCCATCAAGGAGCGTACTTGTTTTTCAACATCGATTTAAGTTTTTGCACGTTATTCCATCATCACTCTTATGAAAATATCTCCTCGTGGTAGCTTGCACTATACATTAAAATATTCATGTAGTGTCCCCCTCTTCATTCACACATATCTTTGGGCTATGTTACACCATGTAACATTTTGCCTCTTTGGGGCATGTATCTTTGTACATACTGATAATAAAAAGATCATATTTCTACCAAAAAAATGTATATATGTATGTGTGTGTATGTATGTATGTATGTATGTATGTATGTATGTATGTATGTATGTATGATGGTATGCATGTATGTATGTATGTATGTATCTATGTACTATGCATGCATGCATGTATGTACGTATGTACGTACGTACGTACGTACGTACGTACGTACGTATGTATGTATGTATGTATGTATGTATGTATGTATGTATGTATGTATGTATGTATGTATGTATGTATGTATGTATGTATGTATGTGTATGTAAGTGTGTGTACATATGCATGCAAAAAGGTCACAATCGAGTTCCTGGTATCATTTGTGCTCAAAACCTACTTCTCCTTCTTCCACCTAATTGTTAGTGCGTTTTCCATTTTCCATTGATTTGTGTGGCTTCAAGCTGTCCTTGAATCCCTTTACTTCCTTATCACAACCTTTTCACAAGCTTTTTCAACACTCATTGATCTTTTTTCCCCTCTCTATGCACTTGTATGCTCCTTCAATCCTTGAAGCTTGTTAACCCTTTGTTCTTCTAAATTTCACTATTTCTACCCTTCTCACCCCCTTGTCTTATGGCCTTTCCCTCATCCACCTTTATTGCTACAACTCTAGCCCCTCTTCTCTCGCTCGAGTCTCCTCTTGCCCATAACATGGATGTTCGTGGCCAATCATCTCCAAAAAGAAACTCCTCTTATTATGTCATCAAACATGCCTACTACAACATTCAAATATTTACAATGATCCTATATGCACTCGCTCTCTCAAATACATGCTCACCTTCAAAGCGCATTTTAGTATTCATCGCTCCCAAGTTCCAATCTTCCTCACAAATGTTAATTCATGGTTTCTACCATGAGAGACATCCTATGTGATGGCCTTAATTGTAATCTTCAAGCTATAGGTGAGGTGAAAGTTATTAATCGACCAAAAAAAATTGCATCCAAGGTATTTGATGATTGATAATGCTATAATCCTCAGAAACCATGGTCAACGATTGATAACGCTCACCAATTCAATGCATGTTTTCAACATGATGCAAAAGAATTAATTTATCGTTTTGGCCAAGCTCTTTGTGAAATTATTATGAAGGCCCTCCTTGGATCATGATATCTTAGTTGACCATTATAGTGTGCCTTATTTGGTGGTTTGACCTATCTTCCCTTGCAAGCCAATTCCTCACATCCTCATGTTCATGGAGAGCTTCTACGTGATTGCCCTATCTATGTGAATCTTGTTGATCTCCATGTTATCTTTGCAATGATGTTGTTGATGTTGGAAAAGAATTGGGGAAGGTATTGTATGTTTGTCCACCATCTCCTCCTAATCAACATTATATTTACATCTTGTGGAGCATTGATAAACCTTTTCCAACATATGTGACTCTGTCATTAGGTGAGGTTACAGTAGCCCTTATGCATCTTAAATGGACAAATCTTATTAGGGCTTTTTTTTCACTAAAGTATTCTTGTCTTCAACAACTAGGAAAGCTTATCCTACTCCCCAAGAACATGCTAAATTTGGTGGTCCCCCTAATCTTCCTATGAAACATCAACAACCATCCCATCTTCTATTATTGTACATGTGCTCTTCTTCTTTGTCTCTAATATTCTTGGAAGAAGTTTCTCCCCTTTCTTCACTAGAAGGGCAAATCTTCTATGGGCAATTATTTTTTGTTATATAAATCCCCACTTTGGTCATTGCTTCTTACTGCTCACCACAAATAGTCAAGCTTTGATGCTTGGTAATTTCATAGAAAAATTGTGGATGCCTTACATCTTTGCTACAATGGACTCTATATATTTGGTTTTCTTTCCTACTATTTGAAGATCATTTTTTAATAGAAAAATTTGTTGCACATGCTTACGGCTCTTTTATGGAGCCAATATAAGTTGTTTGCACCTCCTCCTTCTTCCACATGGAAACTCCCTTGCCTATTAAAATAAAAATAAAAATAAATAAAAAATAAAATAATAAAAGTAATAATACATCATGTAGGACCTGGGTACTATCTACTTCAAAGGTCTTTAGGAAGTTGCCTTCTTGCATTGTTTCCTTCAGTACATGTTTTTGAAAAAAGTTGCGCGCCTTTCTTCACTAAAAGGGCAAATCTTTTCTATGCAATAATTCATTGCTATATGAATCTCCATTTTGGCCATTGCTTCATACTCCTCTTATCCTGACTAGTCTTAGCTCTTGTCATGACTAGTATTGGCTTTCATGCTCGATAATTTCATAGAAAAGGTGTATGCATTAGTGCCATTGCTACAATGACTCTAGATCATGGGATTCTTTTCCTTCTATTCACAAAATAGGCACTTGTTAAAAGTGCTTGTCTTCTCCTACAGTGCTAGTATGAGTTGCTTGCACCTCATCGTTCTTCTTCTGATTCCAATCAACATACTTATTGCTGATTGGAAACTTGCTTCCGTACGAAAATGGATCAATGCATGAGTTGCTTCCTATTATAAGATTTTGCTCCCTTCCTTGGATCTTAAAAATATTTATAGTTATTGTTTGGAGTTTACTCGGTTGTCAATTTGGTGGAAGGACAGATGTACTCAAATTCAGAAAAATCAATTTCTAATTCATTTTAATGTTTGACTATGGAAGGTAACTGTAGGAGATTTGTGCACTAGTCTCTCATATGTTGTCACTCAGAGTTGTGTTAAAGTTCTCCTATCCACATTGTGGCATACCACGAGAGACAATCATGTGTTATGGATTGCTGTTTCATCAAAAGGTGGTGGGATAATTTATTCTCGCATCTTCGGACTTCCACATACTTCCCACATCTCTCTCCTCCTCAGCTCTGACTTTTGGCATGCATGCATTCAGCCTTTTGGCATGTATGCATGTGCTAGTTCATATTTGCTATGGATTTTGGTCAACTGAGGTGCTCATTACTGCGGTTTATTTAGAAATCTAGAAATGCTCTTATTTTTAAGTATTGAGACATTATCCCTCGACTAGTCCAGTGTCTCTATTCCAAGAATGCCTCCCCTTGGGAGCTAAGGTGACCCTGCCTAATGTTTGCTCCACTTTGCAGCTCATTGTGCTGACTAGTTTTTGGGCTGTCTACAGCAGCTCTGCTATATTTTTTTCATCCCCATTTGGGGCATGCATCTTAGTACATAGGTAATAGCAAGCTCATGTTCTCAAAACGAAAAAGTATGTGTGTATGTATGTATGTGTATGTGTATTTTTCTGTATATGTATTGTGTATACATGTGTATGTATGTATGCATGTATGTATGTATGCATGTATGTATGTATACACATATGTAAAAATGTGTGTGTGTCTGTGTTTGGGAAACATTTTATCACAATATATAGCTCCAGATGTTGCAACATTAGCAGCACGTTGCCAATCCTTGCCTTCCCCATTGCAAAGACATCATGTAATCGCACACTCATTTAGGTTTTTTGTTGTATCCAACACATGTCATTGTTCACCTTAATCATATGGTTTACCGCTTATGACCGTACAATTTCTCATGGACCAAGCTGGCCCCTAACAGATGTTGATATAATTCCCTCCCTCCCTCCCAGATACCTATATGCACGTGTGTGTACACAGATACACCAAGAGGAATCCAAGCAAAAACTGAATTCATCCACTAAACAATGAAACTACAAGTTCATGGTAATCGGAGACAGCGCTACATAGCCATCAGCTCCATTCAATGATTGCCTCACATAAGCCAACGCCTATTTTCCAGCTTCAGTCCCAACTCTAGTACTTAAGAGCACTCACGATAACTGTGTTGCATATGTTCTCTACGTCAGACATGTATTTAAAAGAGAAAACGTTTTAAATATAGATACAAATGGAATGAGACAAGATTAGTGCGCATACTCTTTTGTCACTCCTGAGAGTGAATATTTCAGCAACTCGGATTGATGTACGAATCCTTCCCCACTATCGGAGTGTTCCAAAAACCCGTTGAGGCTTCTGTCACTATTTTCATGTTTCTTGGGAAGCTGCCTTGGGGATGGAAGAGGCCACAGACTTGGAGTTTGACCTGCAGAGAGAACCGGCGATCGTGGAGGGGAAGGCAACGGGGAACCCGTTTGGAAGTTTGCAGTAGTGTAAGTATATGAAAAATTGGGCGAAGTACTTCCATCGGGAGACGATATAGCAGGTGGTTCTGTGACATGATCCGCTGCATTACTAAGGGAAAATCTGGAGGAATCGATGTCATCTATTTTCCTCAAACCTCGAATGCCTGGTGATCTCACCAGCCTGGGAGGGCTGTGCATTGACGATCTGGAACTGCCATCGCTTGGATCTTCTGAGAAAATGGAGCCCGTATCATCCTCTTGATCGCAATGTTTGCCCTCTTTCGGGCGTTTGTGTAAAATCGCAGAAATCCTGTGCATCTGTATGTCAGATACCAAGAAGGAAGAAACCCTCCCAGGCGATGCTGAAGGCTTCACAACCCCGATAAACCAAGCCTATGATTGATCAAGGCTGAGAAGTATGACAAAGCATTTCCTTGACAGAGACTCGTATGATCAGATGAAGTTCCCAGGTTGCCTATGTTTCAGAAATGATGGAGTGCAGACAAAGTACAAAACCCCCCCTGCGATTGACTTTTGTCTCCTGGTGACCTGAACTGTTGTGGTGAGTGCAGATTCTTCGGCGCCAGTCAGATTCAGATGATGATCCAATAGTGTAATGAAAAAAGGACACATTACAAAGGGATGACAGTCAAAATAAGCAATCCACAGCCGGTTGATCGGTGTGCAATGCACAGACCACGACCACTTCTCGTTCTCTGTCCACGTGCAAAAATGCGTACGTCAAACTCCAACGGAGCTTGGGTCTGGAAATGTCTACAGAAAACTCTTGACCGTAGACTCCTGTTTCAAGGGATGGAGACTGCGCCCATAAGATATGTATCAAAATAAATGCGAGGATGATGTGAAGGTTGGTTCAATTTTTTTAAGGGTTAGTGGAATTTTTGCACCACATTAAGTAAACGGTGGCAAGATACATATCTTTTTTTTCTACCAAGGAATGGAATGATTTGAGTTTGGACAGTTGACATTCGTACAATTTTAATATCCTTTTTCACGTGAAAGCATTAGACCATATTAAAGAAATAATGTAGAGTTCCACCTGTTCTCACACACAAAGGTGAGGCATGCAATGGTTAGTTCTTACGTTCATGGATTCATAGTGTTTATACATTCATGGATTCATGGATTCTCGAACACTTGACCCATTGCCATAGAAGAATGAGTTCCTTTACACTAAGCCTTAGTAATCAACTTATTCCTCCTAGTGTGGCTTGCTATAAATGTCATAGGAGAAACGTCCCCTAATGGTGCAAAACACGAGGAGACTACCAAAGAAGAATGTGACCCAGCTATAGATATTATAGTTGATATAAAGAAACTGTGGACCCCTCATTGTGATGAGGATGGATATGATATTTCCATCTTTATGATAGAACCCAGAGAGGAGGAGCCTACTCTAGAAGAATGCATGGATTGGACTCAAGAGCCAGATGAGATAAGCAATGAGGAACTAGAGTCCAGTATCATGGAACCCTTCTGCTCAACAGAAGAGGAGTATCTTTACTTTGTAGAAGTCATCACCCCTGAAATAGGAAAAGAAAATAAAAAATAAACAACCCAAGTCACTCGCAGTCAACAAGGAGAGTAAGCATAAAAGGGAAAGCAAGAAGTCACCTAAGACAGAGGAAGAAGAACCCCTCATGGAAGTGCCGGAGCACTTTAAAAAATATGAAATAGAAGAAAGGATAATTATGCTACATATGCCTAAACGAGAAGCAAGCATTGGAGAAGTATACGATGATCGAAAAAAAACTAAAAAGATAATAGTCACAACCAAAGAAGGAGAAGCAAAATGCACATATATAGGGCATGATTTGATGACCAAAGAGTTAACTGCCCTATTAGGAGAATGTAGAGATATGTTTGCTTGGAGTTACAAGGATTTGAAAGGAGTGGACTCTGACATCTGCTCCCATAGAATTCCTATGACTCTAGAAGCCAAACCCTCTAAACAGAAACCATACACCTATAATGATAATTACATTGCCAAGATTAAAGAGGAGATAGATTGTTTGATAGAAGAAGGATTGATTTACGAATTTGAACGTATCGAATGGGTATCCCCGATTGTGGTTGTACCCAAGAAGAATGAAAAATTATGTGTGTGTATTAACCTTAAAAAAGTTAATGCCGCTACGATCAGAGATAGTTGCCCACTTGCTCTCACGAAACATCCATTGGAATGAGTTGTGGGCAAGGAAGTTTATAGCTTTCTTGATGGATTCTCATGCTATAATCAGGTAGCCATTACTCCTGAAGATCAACATAAGACAGCTTTTGCCACAGAGTGGGGCATATTCAACAACTAATGTGTGATGTTTTTAAGGAACTTTTACGAAAGAATTTGGAAGTTTATGTGGACGATTTATGTGCTCATTCTAACGTGAGACAGACCACATCCCTAAATTAAGGCAAGTCTTTGACAAATGTAAAGAGTATTAGATCTACTTGAACCCAGAAAAGTGTGTTTTCATGGTCAGGCAAGGCAAGATTCTAGGACACATTGTGTCAAAGAATGGCATCTTTATGGATGAAGAAAAGGTTAGAATGATTGCAGACCTACCTACGCCAAAAAATGTGAAGGAGGTACAGGCCAGTCCTCCCGTCACCACGAAGAAGCACGACTAGTTGCTAAGTCACCACAAACCAAAGAAACTATTATCATCGACTCCGCTCCACAACCCTCGACATCCATACCCACAACTATTGTGGAAATCACCTCTACATCTGCCGAAACCCTTCCTTTCCCTGTATATTTAACTTCCTCAATACACCCTAGCTCACCCCCTTTAGCCCAACCCACATTGAGTGCTCCAATTGAAACTATAGCACATCCAGTGTCCAAAACTTCCACTGAACCCTTTACACCCATTACCTTGATGATGGTTTCCCCCATTCCTCCTAATCCTTTCCTCACCCCTTCCATTTTTTCCTTTCCCCTTCCTCAACAAATCGTCTTCCCATTTCCTCAACCCATGACTTTTTCACGTGTATCACCTCCCAGTCCTAGTACATTACCACTTCCTTGCCATCTACATCAATCAATCCATGAAGCTCACCATGTAATATATTCATCCATATTTGTAAATCATGTGTTTTCACCCACACACCCACCCACAATCACGCTACTCTTCACTATTCGTTCACTTGATCACACTTCTAGTGACATGAACATCTCACCATCCTAAGCACGGACACTCACATCTACCACACCACTACACACTCTCACATCCACACACTTTTCAACTATCACCACAACATGCACGATCCCTCACCCATTTCCCTTTCCCCCTGCATCACTAACTACACCTCCTTCATCATCTAGGACTACTTCACTATTATCATCATATATTGTTGATAATGCATTTCACCAGGTGTTTGCCTGTATGCACCAAGTATGTGAAGAGTTCACAATGTTAGGACATAACTATCAGGTGCTACAACAGACAACAATGCAACTATAGGACAACTTAAACTCCTTAACCATTGAGAATGCCTCTCTCAATGCACGACATCAAAGAGGTCCGTGAGGCCTACCACTCCATGGAGCTGGAATTGGAATAGAAAAAAAAAGAAGCAATTACAGAGGCCGAAGAACACTTATGAGTCTAGATCGCTAGGAATGCAATGTTAACAAGAAATATGGGACTCTTGTGATGACATTTGATAGCAACCAAGGAGGAAAATCAACACTTACAAGAACAAAATAGAGAGAATTTTGAAGCAACAATGGAGAAGCCAGATGAACCCATTAATCCAAGTCGATTCAAGGTTGTTCCATCTGAAACAATGCAAATGCTATTAGATGACCATGCATGTTTACTAGAGGATTACAATAGAATAAATAAGGAATATCAGCTACTGAAAAGTGATAATGCTCCCTTACATCTACAAGCACCATTGTAGCAAACTATAATTCAAGAAGTTATGTCGCCAGAGATAATAGAGGAACTAACTACATTAAGGGCACATGTCTTGGAGCTCCAAGCTCAAGTTCCAGATCATTTAGAGGTTCCCAAGCCGGATTCTCAACCTGAAGTCCCAACAAACGAAGAAAGCATCCCCATCTCGGCGGGGGCAACATTTAAAGAAGAATATGAACCCCAACCTACCCCAAATGGATGCATCACTGAAGATGGCCGGGATACATTTGAACTCCTCACCCCAACATGGATGAAATCCATAAAGGAGCTCAGCCAAACCCATTCAGAAAGGGTAGAAGCACAGCTACATGCAATGGCACTAATTGAGGAGAAGATACTTCAATCGCCTTATTTTGCACAGTTAGCGCCACGATGATATATCTCTATTAACAAATTGCAATACAATCCATACTTTCTTTATATGGCTGAATATAATTTGGCAATCAAGAAGGTCACAAGGAAGAAACCTACGCACACCACACAATTTGAACTTAAAGATCTACCTTTAGAGGCTCAAAAAGGTAACATTTTTCAACCTGATTGGTGCAAGGAACTTTTACAAGGATATCTTGAAATGCTCTATATATGGAACAAGGGAAGTAGTGCTAGGACTAGCTAAATTACCCATATTTCACACCACCACGCGGTCCTCCCTATGTGGCATACATGATGACAACAATAAGACACTGGTTCCCCCGACTCCACCGCGTAATTGACATTGCAGCATAGATGACTATCAAGATTTTTGACATGATGCAGACTACCTTCAAAATCTTCTAATGCATCCGACCACCCCATGTGTGCACCCTTGAATTTGAGCATGGAAACAATGATCTTGTCTATGATATGAATACAACTCCATCACTCCGGATATGCTATGCATGGCACTGTCGAATCAAATACCTCCCTACATGTTATGAGTTGAACTTCGAAGAAATATTCACTACTGGTTTTCATCAACCTCCCAACTATTCACGTGTGAACAACTCATGTACTCAACATATTATTGACTCCCACCACATGATGAACCTCAAGCTATCAATTGGGAGAAATTAGAGGTAGATCTAGCACGAGGTATTCATATTGCAAAACAAACACTTGCCCGTGATCTTTTGCATACATACATCACTAGTACCCTACAACAAGGATCTCTCGGGGACGACAAGCGTAAGAGGGAGGGGGTGTTGGCAGCACAACAGGCAACAATCATAGACACAGGTGCAAAGGCAACATGTAAAAGTGGAATGCAATAAGTCAGAAGGGGCAGAAATGTCCATTTTTTCAAGAAAATATGTTTTACAATACTTTATTCAAACTTCAAACAATGATTTTTATCACTCTTGCAATATATGTACCATAGAATACCCAATATTGTATCAATTAGCTCCATTTTTTGCAAGCTAAGGAGTCCTCGAGCTTCAAGAACATAGGTAGAAGGATCATACCAAATTTGATTATTTTTAGACCTCATTTGGACCTCCAAATGACTCCTAGAACATAATTTTTAACTATGCGAGACACTAGGTTTGAAACCAGCCAAAGCTAATCTAGAAACTATAAAAAGAGCTAGAGAGCTCATTTTTGAGGTTAGCTTGTAAGAGATTCTAGCTTGTGCGAGAGCGTGTAAGAGTGTTCTTGAGTAATAGAGCTTATTCTTCACCTTCCATTGCTTCTCTCTTGTCTCTACCATGTTGTCTTTTTATGCCAAAGATATATACAGGTTTCGATTCATCAATATAAGCACCTCAAAGTCTGACACATGTTTAATAGAACTTGACAAGGTAGTTCTCTTCAACTTTTTGAGATACAATCATTTTTCTGCATCAAGGTATTTTAGTTAGTGGCCATAGTTGAAAGCAATGATGCATTTTGTATGTTGGGTGTTGAGGATAAGTTGGATGGTACCAATTACC
This sequence comes from Ceratopteris richardii, assembly GCA_020310875.1. Lineage (NCBI taxonomy): Eukaryota > Viridiplantae > Streptophyta > Polypodiopsida > Polypodiales > Pteridaceae > Ceratopteris > Ceratopteris richardii. Next base: position 55,047 of record MU260700.1, read on the forward strand.
CATTATGTTCTTATATGATGCATCATGTATTGGTCATAAAAGGACTATGGAATATTGTGCAGGGTGTTGAAAAATGTCCTATTACACCTGCAAATATGGTTACAGAAGCTGATGTAGATGGCATTGAAGATGGTGATATTCTTCAGGTTCCTGTTTGTTCTACGGTTTTTGTTGCACCTATTGTAAAGCAACTTCATTAGGATGGTAGAGATCCTCAGGCACATGCATTGATAGCCTTGTCTGTCAAACATGCCATTATTCCTCACATTCACTCTTGCAAAATCGCAAAGGATGCTTGGAATACACTTACCACTTTATACGAGGCAAGGAATGAGGCTTATGTTGCTTACTTCCAAAAATAGTTGGAGAGTGGGCACATGAATGAAGGAGATTCCATGGATAGTTTTTTTGACAAAGATCAAAGATTTGAAGGAGCAGTTGATTTTTGTTGATGAATTCTTGCCTATTAGCTCACTTGTGCAGAATATTCTGAATGGTCTTCCAAATTCATATAAGAATTTTGCTTCTACTCTTCGATTGATGATGAAAGGCAATCCAAATGGCTTAACATTTGAGGAGTTAGTCTTTTTTCTATTGCAGGAAGATCAGTCTAGGCAGAATAGGTCCATCAATAAAAAAGAATGATAGAGACAAGAAGAAAATTGAAAAGTAGAAATTATTTTGCAAATATTGTAAAGGAAATGATCATGTCATAAAGAGTTGTCCAAAACTGATTGCAAAAGAGGCAAAGATGAAAGAGATTGGAATGGTTGTTGCAGAGGCCTCTACACCCAAAAGAAAGTCTGCTAATCTTGTGCAGAATGAAGAATGGACATTTACTACTATTTGCAGTTATGACCCATCTTCTCATGAATAGTGTTTGTTTGTAGTAGACTCAGATATTTGGTACTTTGATAGTGGGGCAACCAAACATATTACCTCGCTATGCAGTTTCTTCACTTCACTTGAGCCTGCCCCTACAAGGAATACTATCATGAGCATATTAGAAGATTTTTGGCCTTATGTGAGACAAGGGGTCTAACGGGGAGGGAAGATGCATTTTTAATTCTTTTTCCAACAACATTGGAAGGGTTAGGAGATAAATGGTTTAGTCACTTTTCGGATAATCATTTCAATACATGGGACTTAATGAAGGAAGCTTTTAAAACACAATTCCAATAAGGGAACATAGCCGATAATATTATTGAAGAGTTAGACAATCTACAACTAGGTCCTAGGGACATTTCCAGAATTTGTCACCTGAGCCAAGGCATTGATGGCTAAATTACCAAACCCTCCCCATGACTTCTTCATCAAGAAGTGGCTGGCTAAACCATGTCCAATCTCAACACAATATAAATTAAAGAGTTAGTGCTACCTACAACAACAATTGAAGAGTTCATTAATACAACCACAAGATTGGAGTAGATTAGGCATCAATATGGGACAAGCTCTTCTAGTCTATCATATCAATAGAATCTGAGGACCCAATAATTCAATTAAGGAAGGAACTTGAGAGCTTGAAAAAGAACAAACTCCACAAAGAGAATGAAAGTGTGGTAACTTAGATGAGGTGAGAAATTGAGGCCTTAAAGATACAAAAAGAAGAGGAAACCCAAGCAGAATAGTTGGCACAACTTCGACAAGAGCTACTGGAACTCCAAGGAGGTGGCATCAAAATTGGACTTTGGTGCACCATGTGTAGCAAACAAGGACATGTGGTAAGCAATTGCCCTCTCTTATGTGTTGTTTGCAAATTATGCAGGAAGGCCGACCACGAAGCTCATGAAGGCCATTGCACAAACATATTGGGGACAAGAGGGGCTCAACCATCAACCAATGTGATGGCAGCAACACCAAGTCAAGGTAACAATTGTAACCCACGACCCAGGGGTAATTTTGGAAATGGGCCTAGAAGGCCAATTATTTGTTTCAGGTGTGGAGAATGTGGGTACTATTAGAGTAGATGTACTTTTCCAGAAAATGCCCCCCCTTGTAGGAACTACCTAGATGGTAGAGACCATTACACAAATTGTTGCCCAAAAAACAAAGCATCTACATTTGGGCCCCAAATCCAAATGATCTTTGTCAATAAACAAAAAGTAACAGAAGAAGTCAATGTCCCATCACCATCTGCTAGAGTAGTACAATTAGAAGAAATTGACTCCATAGTTATGTAGACAAGGAATAAAGAAAAAACTCAAGAAGAAACATGCCAAGGGTCAAGTACTATGGAAATGAACAAGGACAAGATTATACATGAGGACAAAGCGATTACATGTGAAGATACAAGACAAAAAGAAGAGCTTATAGATACCAATGGTTCATTGGGAATGCATTTAGCCAGGCCCACAAGGAATTTGAGAAGTCAAATACAAAAAATGATCCTAGCGAATTTGGAGCTTCAAGATTATTCAAATCTATCAAAACAGAGGTTAGTATTTTTGAGCTGATAAATATGATGCGAAATTCATATAAGAGGTCTTGCAAATTGTTGATGAGGCCTCCTCAACCACTTTAGTGGCAAAGGCTGCTGCTATGAGTAAGGATAAGATTGTAGGGAAAGCCCCCCTCACACATTATAAGAGTCCATATTTAACTATTAAAGGATATCAATTACAAGGAGTTATAGTGGATGGTAGTTTTAGCATTAACTTGATGCCCGAACATATTATGGAGAGACTTGACCTTCAACCATCCATACCTACCAAATTCATGGTGACATTGGTAGATCAAAGCAGAGTAAGGCCAATGGGAGTAATTCCATGAGTTCCATTGGAAATACAAGGTAATCTATTTACCTAAGATTTTGTGGTATTAAGATTGCCACAGGTAGAGGGAGGTTTGCCTCTCGTGATTGGAAGACCTTGGCTAAGGTATGCTAATGTCATCCATCATTGGGGCAAGGACACTGTGGGTACAATAGAGAGGACAGGAACTTAAGCAAATATATTTGGAAGAGGGACTATACCACCAAGGTAATACTAGTATGATGCAATCAGTTGGCATCTACACGGAGCAAGAAATGGTGGACCAATCGCAATTAGAGGAAGAACACATTCTAGCTTGGCTTCAAGTAGGAAATTCTTTCTCTTGTTATGGAATTTTTCTAAATGGTTCTTATACAAAAGAATCTTATGAAGGAAAGGAGGAGAAAATTCAGGTTGCTGGATTGGGAGAACCAATAACAGACCACAGAAGGGGGAGAAAGACGCCTTCTAAATGCAATCTAGATGGAGACATTACAACTACAAGGAAGGAAACTACTAAGGTTAAAGACAAGTCAACCCAACCTGGTGAAGAATTATCTTTTCCTATTCAATAAATACATGCAAGATGGATGCAGGACAAAGAGGGACAGATTGAAATTCAGAGTACACATGCTTATAACACTTAGTCTATGTGGAAGAAAACGTAGGAAGAACACAAAGTTGGAGGTGAATATGTAGACACATTGCTGGATAGAAAACAAGCTAAGGAAGTTCAATTAGGCACCCAAGAAAATACTCGTCTAATTTTAGTTGCTACTTGGTTGTGGAGCTACCCAGAGCTACTTGAAAAGCTAACATCTTTCCTGAAAACCTATGCATATGTATTTGCCTGATATTATAAAGATTTAGGAGTGCCTACTAGTTTTGGAGAACATAGAATTCCTCTCATTGAAGGAGCTAAACCAGTAAGAGAAAGTTATATATTAAATCCAAAATATGCTGAAGCGGAGATACAAAAAATGGAGGATGTGGGAATTATCATTCTTGTGGAACATTCAGAGTGGCTCTCACCCATGGTTAGTGTGCCAAAGAAGAATACAAATAAAATCAGGATTTGTGTGGATTTCAGAGCACTCAATAAGGTAACTATTCCAAATGGATTCCCCATGCCTTTTGCAGAGCAAGTCATCGAGACAATGGCTGGACACACACTCTACAGCTTCATGGATGGATTTAGTGGATACAATCAAATATCCATTCATCCTAAGGATCAAGATAAGACCATTTTTATCATACCATGGGGCACATATGTATATGCAAAGATGCCATCTGGACTTAGAAATGCTCTAGCCACCTTCAACAGGACTATCAACCTTAGTTTTGGACCCTTATTGTTGGAAGCCCTTAATCATCCTTTTCAGGCACTTACACGGAGACTCCTTTGGATTGCTTGGATAATCACTTGAGACAACTACAACAAGATTTTAAAAGATGCAAAGAGATGAAACTAAAGTTGAATCCTAATAAGTGTCACTTCCTCGTGATAGAAGCTCCTAGGACACATGGTATTTGCTAAAGGTATGGCTCATGACTAGATAAAATTGTATCTATACTAAAGCTACCCAAACCCAAATCTCCAAAGGAAATTCAAAGTTTTTTTGGGGCATATCGGGTACCACAAGAGATTTATTAAAATGTATGCAGAGATAGCTAGGCCATTGGCTAGGCTTACTTGTAAAGAAGTACCCTTCAAGTGGGATGACGAAGAGGAAAAATCTTATCAGACATTAAGGTCCAAACTTGTAGTTGCATCAATTCGTATCACATCAGATTGGTCAAAGATTTTTCATGTACATGTAGATGCAAGTGCATATGCAATGGGTGCAGTCCTGAATCAACACAGTGAAGAGTACATGTTTGACAGACCTATTCAATATGCCAGTCAAATTCTGACAAAGGGTGAAAAGAATTATAGCACCACAGAGAGGGAAACCCTATCCATGGTTTTTCATGTCCAAAAGCTCTGCCACTACTTGCTAGGGGTGAAATTTGTCATCATAATTGATCATCAACCACTCAAGTAGTTATTAAATAAGCCATAAACAATTGGTAGGTATGGAGGTGGCTTCTTTTGTTCCAAGAATTTGATTTCTCTGTAGTACATGGACCAAACAGAGAAAATGTTATGGCTGATCACCTGTCTAGGATTAACATAAATGATCAATCAATTAGAGTGAATCATGACTTTCCAGATGTTGAATTGTTCTCTGTCAAGGTAGAAGGATGGTATGAACACATTAGGAATTTTCTTACAATTGGTTTGTATCTAGAAAAGGCAAATTCTGTGCAAAAAAAGAGGCTGCTAATAAAAAATAGACATTTCCCTCGTGGTGCAAATGATGCCTACATGGAAATGAGGATTTGGGAACCTCTTCTTTTCGAGCCCCAAGTTGACATCGGTCTAGTAGGCCCTTCGGAGAATCATGTTGTTGTAGGGACAAATCAGTTGGAAGCAAGCATTACTGTGTGATGTAGTTGGAATGCTATAAGAGGGAAGATATGGAAAGAGTGGTGTGATGCCAACTTTGGAAGCCCTCCTAAAGAATGTTCGATCAAAAAATTTATTTTCCTTTTAGGCAAAAGAATTTCCAATTGTAAAGCCACCACCTTTTAGACATCATAGAGTGTTTTTCCTTGAGGGCAACAAGATTAAAAACAAGTGGGCCCCACATGAGGGGCCAAGAGGGTTATCAACCTTTTTTGTAAAGTTCTCTAGTAATGTATAAGTAACCCCTGCTTTGTGGGATTTAGGGGATCCCATGGGTACTAGGCCCATTCACTTGTACAATAGTCATGTCTATTAATTAAAGGTTTGGAGAGTAGGCTATTGCCAAATTCCTTTCAAAAAAAAAAAAGATTAGCAGACTTTGTTTTAGGTGTGGAGGCCTCTACAACAACCATTATGGGATCTTTCTTCTTTGCCTCTTTCTTAGCTAGTTTAGGACAAACTTTTATGAGATTATCATTTGCCTTTTAGTACTTACGAAACTATTTTTGCTTTTTTGTTTTCTTTTCACCTTCGTCTTCCTTCTTTGATTGTGTAGGATTATCAAATTTGCCCTTCTTAGTAGCTAAGAGAACTTGATTTGCAACACACATAATTGGTCTATTCTGTCTGGAATGAACTTCTTGGAACAAAAGAGAGACTAACTCTTCAAATATTAAGGCATTTGGATTGGCTTTCATCATAAATCAAAATAGAACCAAAACTCTGATACGAATCTAGAAGACCATTAAGAAGAATCTACACAAGTGAACTTCTAGCAAGGTTTCATCAACACAAATCAAATGCTCCTTCAAATATTTGAACTTTATAAAAAAAAATCCATATAATCTCCTTCATTCATATGCTCACTCTCCAACTATTTTCAAAGGTAAGCAACATGAGACTAATTTCCTGCTTGGTATAAAGTTGTAAGTGTATCCCAAACATTCTTTGTTATCTTGTAGGAGAATGTGAAGGATATGGCATATTTAGTGGAGAAAACTATGAATGCATCTTCTGAGCATATTTTCCATATGAACAAAGTTGCTCTACAATAGGTGCAACAGGAACCATCACACAGCTAGGAAATTAGATGATCATCCTCAACACCATTTGCATCACCTTCAATAACTGTATTTGTAGGTGTAGTAGGATGTTTTTGAACATCATGCACAATATTCCACAACCCTTTTGCTACCAATACATGATGCATCATATATGCCCACAATGGATAATTAGTACCATCCAACTTATCCTCAATAGCCAACATATCAAATACATCATTAATTTCAAGCATGTTGAGTGAATAGACACCTTGATGCAAAAATTTGACAATATCTCAAAAAGTTGGATCAGAACATCCTATAAAACTCTACTAAACCTATAACAAACTTTGAGATGCTTCTATTGGTGAATCGAAACCTTTATATATCTTTGACACAAAAGGACAAAACTACGTGCACTATCACTGTGATAGTGCATTCAGAGGCCAAAATGAGCTCACCAATTTTCTTCCGATTATGAGATTGTGGCCAGACGGTTTTCAACGACGTCCTAGGTGAAGTGGCTACCTAATATGATACCAACTATTGGAGTTTGAGGTCTGTGATAGCATAGAAGATCAGAAGGAAGAAGAAGAATCTTAGAGCATAACACAATATGGAATGTATTACCAAGTGAATGTACAAAGATGAGTGACACATTTGTGTTATAGGATGATATACAAGAATGGGGAAAAGACCTCCTGATGAGGAAAAAAAGTGCCCCTACTATTGAAATATATCAACATTTCTATGCTCCGAAACCAATTTGCACTGTTAGAAGTGTGCGTGGTGATGATACAAAAAAACAACATTTTTAGGATCTTATCTTGCTCTGTTACCATTGTTGTGTGTGTGTGAGTGACAAAGAAAAAATATTATATACAAGAAAGAAGAAGGAGATCAAAGCACAAAGACACATGATGGTTAGAAGAGCTCTCTATCGATAGATGATCAATAATACGAGAATGAGGGAAGTGAGAATAAGTGAATCCCTAAGTACAAAGTACCACCACATATGAGTATATCATGTATATGTGGCTACATGTGGGAAAAGCCTCTAGCCAACACTAGAGAAGGGACACATAAATGTAGCAATTAGCTTCTTTGGAAGATTTCAATATACAAATAGTTATGTTGAGTTCCTTAGTCAATATATGGGGACTTATCTTCAAGATATGGCATGTTGTTCTCAATATATGGGGAGTTTCTTTTGTGCATAGAACAAAGTAATAAGAATATAAAGATAAAAAATTTGAAGCCACCAATATGAACATAGTGGATTGATAAGAAGGTTCATGGTACATAGTTAATAGCTTAGGAAATGGAATCTCTATGTTCACTTGTTTCAAATGGAGTGAAGTATAATCTCACTTGAATCATGATAGTACACTTCATTTAAGACCTTTGATTTTAGCTGTACAATCTATTTTGTATTACTATTTATTGGATATGTGTATTCAAGCACGCTCAAAATTTGAATTCATGCAAAGGCCCTTGGTAAACAATGGCCAAAGCTTCCCATATGCAAGATTTCAAGGGAATGTTTCATGTAATCCAATATTTTTTTTTGTATTCATTTCAGCTCTTTTTGAGCACCCTAGATCAAGATTTTTCTATTGTGAATTTAGGTGTAGCTAGATCCTATATTGCAAACATTCACAATGGTGTTCTCAATATTAACAATGCCTAAAATATGGTGTAGATAGTGCCAATCCTTGATGACAATTCCCCTCCAATATTTTTGATTGCAAGTGGTAACACTTTGATAAGAAGTTTGTTGCGGTGGAGCATTGAACATGCTACTATAGAGAATATGGTGGATGTAGAGGTAGAAGAGGATGATGTGGCTAATGAACAATAATTAATTAATAGTGTCATAGATCCTCTAATTATACATCAAGATTTCTATCATGACCTCAATCTTGATATCTTGTGGAGTAAAGTTGTTGAAAAGATTGGGTCTTTGAGAGTTTTCCAAATTATCTTGGAAGCATTGAGGTTTCCAAGCATCTCAAGGGGTAATATTACATCATTTTCTAATGAAGGATGATTGAATCCCTCATATCAATAGTGTTCCATTTGCACAATATAGGCATTACTTAGTTTGGGAAGGCTATTGATTCAGCTATGGAGCATACCTTTGGGGCATCTATAGAAACTTGACAATACTATATTATTTCTTGTAATAGGAACTCCTTGATGATTTGGTGAATTTGCTAGCTTTTGGAGAAATTTTCTTTGTTGGTGAAACATACATATCAAAAGAGAACTATGCATTGATTCATGTTGCAAAAAAAAAGACCTTTTGGATTAATTTGACTATGGTGTTTCAAAAAATCAAGTATAAATGGTATAAAAAAGCAATAAAGAAGGAAAATAATACAAAAGGGCTTCATACTTGTTGGCATTGTATCACATGGGAAAAGCAACACAATACGAAGGAATCTCTTAAGACCAACAGTACTAGGAAGAATTTATCCTAGATCCAAGATTTTAGTTGGGATGCTTCTAGTGTCTATGAACCCTAAAGCTATGCTTGAACCTAGACATGTTTCACCATCAACCCCTTTCATAACGATAAAGCATGCAATTAAGTTAAAAGAAAAAACGAGCAAGGAGTATCTTAGGAATCTAGCCAAAAAAAAGATTTACATAAGAACCGATCAACTTCTCAAAGTTTTGGGTACATTAAAAGTGGGTATTGTGGAGAAAAAGACTCAAATTCTTACATTTTAAAGAAAATAGGAGTTAGCTATTCAAATGGATCACCTAAAGAAAAAGTCAATGATTTTCGAAGAGATGCAACATAAAATGGTTTCACTACAGAAATAGTTGCAAGATTTCCGGACACAATATACAGAACAAAGATGGAAGTGTAAAGATGGAAAATTGGCTAGTTGGGAAGATTAAATATCATAGTGGCTGAAAATGTTATGATGAAGGAATGACTCAAGGGATATGCATAAATTTGCTCATTTGAGAGGCAACAAATTGAATATCAGGTTAAGTGATGCATACATAAATGAGGCATTCAACAATTTCTTGAGACAGATCAACATCAAATAAATCTCCATCATGATGAAGACTCGAGCATAGACTTATTTACATGGGAGTGGAAATATGTTAAGAATATTAAAGGCTACAACATTGTAATAAAGTGTCAATGTATTTAGTTTGACATAGTGATGCTTCCATCAAATTGCATAAACTCAAGGCCCAAACAATGATGCAAATGCCCTAAATCTAATATTTCAAAAGAAGCATGAAAATCAGCCTCAAAATTTGAAATATGCATCTCATTAGGACCAATAAGCAACATACCATTTGCATATACAACAATGATAAGAAATACACCATTTGCACACTTTACATACAAGGTGCTTTTAGTTGGACTATTTTGAAATCTATGTGCTAAAAAGTAGGTATTCAACTTCTCATACCAAGCATGTGGTGCTTACTTGAGTCCATACAATGCCTTACTTAACATGCACACTTTGTTTTCATGCCCTTTTTGCATAAATCCACAAAGCTACAATATGTACACTACTTCATGCAAATCACCATTCCAAAATGCAATTTTAATGTCGAGCTACTGTATATCCCAACCATTATGACTTGCAAGTGCATAGATGTTATGAATGGTTGTCATGTGACATGTAGGTGAAAAGATCTCATTGAAATGAATGCCATTCTCTTGAGCATATCTTTCTTCCTAGACTAATCTTCTTGCAATTAAATAGAGGCTAACTCCTCAAATGTTAAGGCATTTGGATTTTCATCATCAATTGAGGAGTAGAAGAAAAACTTGATATGAATGAGGAAGACCATCAAGGATGGTCTACAGAACTGAATTATCTGGCAAGATTTCATCTATAGAAATCAACTTCTCTTTCAAATCTTTGATGCTTAAAAAAAAAATTGTCCATAGAACCTGCTTCATTCATATGCTCACTCTCCAACTATTTTTTAAGGTAAGAAACAGGAGCCTCATTTCTTGCCTGTTATGAAGTGGTAAGTGTATCCCAAGCATCCTTTGCTATTTTGCAAGAGCGATTATGAGGGATAATGGTAGGTTTGATAGATAAAGTTATCAATACATGTGCTTGAGCATCTCTATCATCCCATCAAAGCTGCTCTATAGTATGCACAATAGGAACTAGTGCACGAATAGGAATTTGAAGAACTTCATCTTCAATGCCATATGCATCACCTTCAATAACCATATTTGCAGTTGTAGTAGGTCAATTTTCAACACCTTGCACAATATTCCACACTCCTTTTGCCACCAATCCATGGCACATCATATATGCTCATAACCGGTAATTATTGCCATCCAACTTGTCCTCAACAACCAACATATGGAATACATCATTGCTTTCAGCCATGGTCACTGACTAAAATACCTTAATACAAAAAAAATGACTATATCTCAAAAAGTTGAACAAAACTATGCTATCAAGCTCTACTAAACCTATAGCTGACTCTGATGCACTTGTACTGACAAACCAAGAACTGTGTATGTGTTTGGAAAAAAAAGATGAAATTTCCTACACAGGTGATATGACAGTGCATTTGGAGGCTGATACAATCTATTTTGACACAAAATAGTGAAGCTATTTTGAACTCCTAATCACCTTGAGTATAATCACCAATTTTCATGCGATTCTGAGACAGTGAACAAAGGGGTGTTGACAATGCCCTATATGAAGCGATGACTTGCTTTGATACCAATAGTTGGAGTTTGAGGTCTGTAGAAGCCCACAAATGGCACAAGGAAGAAGAAGAAACTTGGAGCACAACACACAATATTGATTTTATTACCAAATGAATGTACAAAGTTAAGTGACCCATTAGAGTTATAGGCATATATTGAAACCTTTTGGAGCAAGTCTATGACAAGCCTAAGTATTGGCTTGAGTCCTACAAAGTCATAAAAGAAGCCTTAAAATGAAGACAATGTAAAGTTCACTTGTGAACTACCTCTTGTAACTTTTGAAGACTTTACTTAATGTAAAAGTGAGAGAATCTTAAGTGGTTGAGTCCACTTGATCAAAAAGGGAAAGAGGAGCCACGAATTCATGATTTGTGGTAGGTAGAGAATCAAATCAATCATTGATTGATTGGAGAGTGATTGAGGGAAGTTAGCCTCCCAAACTCAACTATAAATAGATGGCAGTTTTAGTCGTGGTTATAGAGACCTATGTGAAGACCTCCAAGAGCTGAGCTTTATGCCATATCAAGGTGTGATTCCAAGGCACACATATGTATCAGTAAGTCCATTGTATTGTACAAGGAATATACTTTAATTCTCATTATCATTTGGGTTCATATTTCCATGTTCTTGTGAAGTGTACTACTCACTGCCATACCTCTCAGTTTTCTCAGTCAGATTGCAAAGATGGTTTCTCTAAGCTTGGTGGATCATTTTCAGTGATTTTAACTTGATAAAGTTAGCTCTATAAGTCTACTATATGCTCAAAAAGTTTCATTTCATTTGGATGTTGCAATCTTCAGTTATGTTCAATTGAAGTCAACAGTGTCTGTTCATCTTCACTTCTCTGTCAGGTACCCGATTTTTTCACTCATCTTGTCAGAGCCATTTCTCAGTGGTTACTTATCCAAATGAAATGATTTAAAGCTTGTTAGATTCATCTTACTTTCTAGTATAAGCATACAAATTTCCATAATCATTGAATTCATAATTTTTGAGTTATGTTCATTTTTCTGCTCACTGGTCTCAAACTATAGGAGCCCGTGAAAATCGGGATGATGTCATCACTTGTTAAAACTCATTCTCAGTGTGTGGTTCATTATTTTTGATGAGATTACTCTTGAAAGTTATCTCTTTAAGTTATCTAGACTTCCCCAAGAGGAATTAAGCTAATTGCTGTTGTGCTCAGAGAATTATGCAAAACACTGGACAGGTGTATGAACCAAAATAGCAAGTTTTTCACCTCTGAGCTAACTCCAACTTATCTGTTTTGATCTATATTTTTGAGAGTGATCTTCCAAGGTACATAGGGTGTCTAATACATCCATTGGCAAGCCAAAAGGGCCCACCATATACTCCTGGAGTTCATTTGGCTGGTGTAGATCAAGGATTTTGCAACACCTCTTCATCTTCAAGCACATACCTATCCATCTCTTCACAGTGGTATCAAAGCAAGGTTGGACAACATGGTAGATGGATTTCCTTCATCAATTGACAAATTGGACAGAGGTAACTACTCAGCTTGGTCATTAAGAATGGAAGCTTATCTCCAAGGTAGAAGTTTATATGGTTATGTGATTGGAGATGAAGTTATGCCAAGTTTCAGGAACAAAAGTTGACCAACACAAGAAGAGCAAGAAAGATTGAGCACATGGTGCTCCAAGGATGCACTTGCAAGGTCTTATCTCCTCAACTCTATCTCAGATTTTTTTATTGCCTCACATTAGAAGTTGTAAGACATCTCAGGAAGTGTGGGATGCACTTGAAGCTTTCTTTTCTTCAAGTACCAAAGCTAGGAAGCATCAACTATGTCTGGATTTCACAACTCTCAAGAAGTCTCCCAAACAAAATGTGATTGATTTTGTCACAAAGCTCAAGGACATAGCAGATCAGTTGGGAAGCATTGGAGAGGTAATAGATGAAGAGCAAATTGTAAGGCAGGTCATCAATGGCTTGAAGGCAGATGACAAGTGGGAAGCATTCACCACAACTATGGATTTGTACATGGACATGCATGTACCTGATTTCAATACACTCATTGGACAACTACTTACTCAAGAGGCAAAGCTTATCAAAAATGGAGAAAGCTCTAAAGGTAATCAATCTTCAGCTTTATACACTGATAAAAGCAAGTCCAAAGATAACATAAGGAAAGGCAATTCAATATCTGGATCAAGGTATTATGTCTCCTTTATTGATGATTGCAGCAGATGGACTATCCTATTCTTTATGAAACACAAAGATGAAGTTTTTTCATGTTTCAAAAGATATTTGGCTCTTGTGGAGAATCAAACAGGTAAATCACTAAAAAGGCTAAGGTCAGATGGAGGGGGAGAATACTTCTCCCATGAGTTTGATTCTTTTCTTCAAGAAAGAGGAATCAAAAGAGAGGTAACTACAAGGTACACTCCTAAGCAAAATGGAGTGGCAGAAAGGAGGAATAGGATAATTGTTGAAGCTGCAAGGTCTATGTTAAATGAAAAGCATTTACCTAATTACTTATGGGCTGAGGCTGTATCTACAACCACTTACTTGATTAATAGGTTGCCTGTAAAATTTTTGGATGTATTGCTTTTGCTCATGTTCCTTCACAGGTTAGAGGCAAGATGGATCCAAAGGCAGAAAGGTGTGTATTTATTGGATATGACAACAATCAAAAGGGCTACAGGTTATACAACCCTACCAACAAAGGATTCTTGGTAAGCAGAGATGTAGTTTTTGATGAAAACAATTCATGGTATGAAGATTCATGCAGGACGATCAATTTACCATATGATCTTGAAGAAGATTTTCCAAAGCTTGGTAGAGCACAACCAAAGATTGAAGACCAAGACACCTCGGAGGATGATGAAGAATCTCAGATGGAAAAGATCAAAGCATGGAAGTCTAAAGGTAAAGCAAAATTGCAGGAACTTGGACATGAGGCAGAATCATCACATCATGGCCTAAGAAGATCTATGAGGGAAAAGAAAAAACCAGAAAGGTATGGGTTTGACACCTCATTAGTAACTAAACATTCTATCTACATAGCACAGGAAATAAACCAAGAGGAGCCATCATCATTTGAAGAGGCCAAAGCAAAAACAGAATGGAAGCATGCAATGAAGGAAGAGATTGAAGCACTTGAGGAAAACAACACTTGGGATTTGGTGCCCAAGACTTCATCCATGAAGGTAATAGGCTCAAGATGGGTCTATAAACTCAAGAAGAATTCTGATGGTTCCATTAACAGGTATAAGGAAAGGCTTGTAGCAAAAGGCTTTGCACAAACTCAAGGAATTTATTATAAGGAGACCTTCTCTCCTATGGCAAAGATGCCTACTATTAGGGCTTTGCTTAGTATTGCCTCTTCCAAGAATTGGAAGATACTTCAACTAGATGTAAAAAATGCATTTTTGAATGGTTGGATAACAGAAGAGGTATATATGGCACAACCACCTGGTTTTGAGAATCAAGTTTATCCTGATTATGTGTGTAAACTTAACAAAGCATTGTATGGTCTCAAGCAAGGTCCAAGAGCTTGGAATTTCAGGCTTGTTTCATTCTTGCAGGACAAAGGCTTTCAACCAAGCAAGGCAGATCCTTCACTCTTTATCAAAAAGAGTAACCCTGAGATCATCTACTTATGTGTATATGTAGATGATATTATATTGACAGGAAATGATGCAGATGGTATGAAGAAGATCAAAGATCAGATGAGAGAAGATTTCAAGATAAGTGATTTGGGTTCACTTACCTACTTTCTAGGTTTGGAAGTTGTCTACAAAGATCATGGTTTGTTTCTCACTCAAAGAAAGTACATTAAGGACATGTTGGCAAAATTCAAGATGCAAGATTGTAAGATTGCAGGTACTCCAATGGAGGTCAATCACAAATTGAGCTCACATGAAGGTGAACTCATAGAGGACATCACATCATATCAAAGTCTAGTGGGTAGTCTCAACTATGCCACATTGACAAGAGTAGATATATGTTACAGTGTGAGTGTGCTAAGTCAAGTTATGCACACACCAAGGAAACCACATATGGATGCTGCCAAAAGGATTCTCAAGTATCTCAAAGGAACCATAAATGAAGGACTTTATTATCCTTATGTATCTGATTTAGGTTTGAAGCTATTTTCTGATGCAGATTGGGCTGGCTCCATTGGAAGATAGAAGGAGCACTTCAGGTTATCTTACCTTTGCAGGTTCAAAGCTTATTTCATGGTCATCCAAGAAGCAACCCATAGTTGCTCTCCCTTCTACTGAAGCTGAATACAGAGGTCTTGCCATAGCTACACAAGAAGCTATGTGGATGAAGACATTATTCAAAGATCTTGGATTGGAGTTTGGAACTCCAACTATTTATGGTGACAATATGAGTTCTATTCATTTGGCTGCTAATCCTATTTTTCATGCAAGGACTAAACATATTGAAGTTCATTATCACTATGTAAGAGAGAAGATTCTAAGCAAAGAGATTCAAATATCATATGTGTCCACTCATCAACAATGTGCAGATATTCTAACCAAAGCATTGGATGGTACAAAGCTTTGCAAATTTAAGGCTATGACTGGTTTACAGGTAATCTTGGAAGATTGAAGACCTCAAGCATACTTGGCTTGAGGGGGAGCTGTTGGAGCAAGTCTATGACAAGCCTAAGTATTGGCTTGAGTCCCACAAAGTCATAAAAGAAGCCTTAAAATGAAGACAATGTAAAGTTGACTTGTGAACTACCTCTTGTAACTTTTGAAGACTTTACTTAATGTAAAAGTGAGAGAATCTTAAGTGGTTGAGTCCACTTGATCAAAAAGGGAAAGAGGAGCCACGAATTCGTGATTTGTGGCAGGTAGAGAATCAAATCAATCACTGATTGATTGGAGAGTGATTGAGGGAAGTTAGCCTCCCAAACTCAACTATAAATAGATGGTAGTTTTAGTCATGGTTTATAGAGACCTATGTGAAGACCTCCAAGAGCTGAGCTTTATGCCATATCAAGGTGTGATTCCAAGGCACACATATGTATCAGTAAGTCCATTGTATTGTACAAGCAATATACTTTCATTTTCATTATCATTTGGGTTCATATTTCCATGTTCTTGTGAAGCGTACTACTCACTGCCATACCTCTCAGTTTTCTCAGTCAGATTGCAGAGATGGTTTCTCTGAGCTTGGTGCATCATGTTCAGTGATTTAACTTGGTAAAGTTAGCTCTATAAGTCTACTATATGCTCACAAAGTTTCATTTCATTTGGATGTTGCAATCTTCAGTTATCTTCAATTGAAGTCAACAGTGTCTGTTCATCTTCACTTCTCTGTCAGGTACCTGATTTTTTCACTCATCTTGTCAGAGCCATTTCTCAGTGGTTACTTATCCAAATGAAATGATTTAAAGCTTGTTAGATTCAGCTTACTGTCTAGTATAAGCATGCACATTTTCATAATTATTGGATTCCTACTTTTTGAGTTATGTTCATTTTTCTGCTCACTGGTCTCAAACTGTAGCAGCCCGTGAAAATCGGGATGATGTCATCACTTGTTAAAACTCATTCTCAGTGTGTGGTTCATTATTTTTTATGAGACTACTCTTTAAAGTTAGCTCTTTAAGTTATCTAGACTTTCCCAAGAGGAATTAAGCTAATTGCTGCTGTGCTCAGAGAATTATGCAAAACGCTGGACATGTGTATGAACCAAAATAGCAAGTTTTTCACCTTTGAGCTAACTCCAACTTATCTGTTTTGATCTATCTTTTTGAGAGTGATCTTCCAAGGTACATAGGGTGTCTAATACATCCATTGGGAAGCTAAAAGGGCCAACCATATACTCCTGGAGTTCATTTGGCTGGTGTAGATCAAGGATTTTGCAACACCTCTTCATCTTCAAGCACATACCTATCCATCTCTTCACAAAACCCAGGGGAGAAAGCCTCCTAAAGAGGGCAAAAAGTGCCCCAGTGATCCTTGTGTGTTCACACACATCACTACCAAAATATATCAACATATACTTTTTATGGTCCTACATCTTTAGTACTACTCAAATTTTATAAGGTCTTCAGATTACTATGAAAATTAGGATTTTATGCAAAAATTGTAAACATTGGTAAACCCCATCCTCCACTTCCATGCTTGTACTCCCATTGACCATATAATTTTTCCTTTGATTGAGCTTTGACCACTTTGACTTTGACCTTTTATGAATCTTTTAGAGCTTGCTCTGATGATGGTTTGCAAAGTTCTCCATTAAACATTGCAACATACTTGATATGTCCTATAACCTTGTAGGATTGCATTCAACAGTCCACGTAGAAGAGAAACTGAGTGATTCTACTCAATTCTTCTCGAACTAAATCAAATCCAAGTGTGAGATTAAGTTGCTATCCATAGATGAAATGGGAGAGGTTTTCCTAAAAGATTTGAACTTACAAGCTTCTAGGGCTCCCATTAGAAAGTTATCACAATGCATAGCAAATGACCCATCCTATATGTGTGATAAACAATCATCTCCTCTTGCAACATCTCAAATTCTTTGAAGTTTAGGAGAAGATAGCAAACCGATTAGCTTTTGAGTGTGTCTATAATCATCAACCTATAATGCAATATCCCATCACACAAGGTGAGGGCCAAAACCAATCAGTTATGGGAAATTGTCAAGATCCAAGGCCTTTTGCAAAACAATACCAATATCCTCAAAGATACTCGTGTCTAATCAAAGACTAAAAAATGTACCCCGTATGACCCGCGTTGAGTTAGGAGCCACCTACCCCTCCACATGTGGTCTTATCAAAGTAAAAACAAGCACATAAAGAACAAATAAAGGAGGATATGGTGGCATCAACTCTCATTATTAGGGAATAAATCTCTACAAAAGACAATCAACAATATGTATGCAACAATCAACAATAAATCTCTACACAAATAATCAAGATTATTCTCATGGATATGATGATTGCTACAATTAGAGTTATAACTATAGTGAGCGTAACTATAGACATGTTTATTACACTAATTATCGGCATCAAAATGTGGCTAGAACTCAATTCAGGCCCTTCGTATATATTCATGGGGACCACATCATCACCCATTGCCCAAAATTTGGATAAGAGAAAACGTGTACGTATCAACATTCTAAGTATAATCCCCTCTAGAAGTGAAGATAAGGATGCAAAGGTAGCAGAAGACAAAAAAAAAAGACCATAGAAAAAAGTGATTGACCCCACTAACACATTTTTGAGCTTGAAAACAAAATCAAGGAGAAACAAGTTGAGATCACAAAGGCTTGCAATCAAGCTCAAGAAAGATCATTAAATAGTGCACTAGAACTAGACTACATAAACCCATACTCATAGTATGGGTGATTCTCACTTGAATAAAAGTTATTCCTACATGCATACCATGAAAAAATCCAAGGTAGAGATTCAATTCAGCACCATGAGAAGTATTAAGAAAGAGGAGAGTTAGAGAGAGACATCTAGCAATGTGTCGACTTTTAATTGAGACCTCTCTAAAATTTCTAGACAAGATTTCTAAGGAGCCATTAGATGAACACGAGCCCTTCTAATGGCTATTTGCCAAATGCATTACAATGCAAAGCCAATTGAAGTCACAAGCCCTTGTATAGCTGCTAAATTAGGGGACTCCCTTCTTATGTGTAAGAGTGTTGTGTCCAAGTTCATCAGGTTGTCTCTCTCATTCAAACATTAAAGGCCCATATAATATGCTTAGGAGGAACTTAAACCCCCCTACATTGGTGAAATGACACTTCCCATGCACCTAGGAAAGGCAAAATAGCAAGTCAAATTTTTAGTTTGCAAGGATGATGAATAGATCAAACAAATTTTTAGTTTGCAAATAGTTGTATGCATGATATCTTCAATAAACACATAGTTGACATCACATATCATGAATATTGTGCACAATTTCTTAAAAAGAAAGTTCGGCCAAAGCTTGCTGCTTCATCTCTTTAGGTTTGAATATATTGAAAAAACAATTGTACAAGTGAAGGACATAGTACCACAAGTGAAGGGCCCTTATATCCCACAAAGAAGAGGTTAAATTACCGAAACATCACAGAGAAAGGGCTGCGCGAAGGCATCTAATTTCAATGACCCCAAAGATGATTGGTAAGATTTTTCTATGTATTTCCTACAAATCAGATATCTAGAATACAAGTTCAATCACAGCCAACTCAATGCACAACAGGTCACATCCTCTGTGTCATATCCATAAAAAGCACATCATTGACACTTCGTGTCATGAAGAATTTTGAAGACTTGTAGGCTTTGTATCTTGTGGCCTTCAGACACCCACGACTACTCATTCACATTCAATACAACACGTCCATCAAACACATCATTGATATTTTGCAGACTAATTGGCTTTGCCACTGCCTATGTGTTAAATGCATGGTATCTTTATGATGTCAAGAGAACTCAAAACACACACACACACACACAATTAGATGAAAAAAACGATTATGTGTCTTAATCATATACAAGTACTTTTATGGTTCTAGATTATCTTATCTTTCAAGGATTGCTTGTTTCAAAGAGACCTTTCAATAGAATAATAAATCATCTTGCTATTGGGAAAGGAGAAGAAGAGGTGATAAATGTCTTCCTCTTTCCTGAGGTAGCTCTTGCACCATGGGGGAGTTTTGCACCATGGGGGTCCAAATACCATGCTAAAGGGCTTGTTAAAGAAAGACCACTAATTGTATTCTAATTAGAGGGTGCTGGTCTTGGAACACCAACTCTTGGATGTTCCGCAACCATTGAGGTCTCCATTTGTTGAAGTGGAATACCGCTTTTTAATTCATTCTTGGGATATTTTCAATCTTTCTCCCATTTTTATTCACATTCTAGAGACTTGTTGAGAAACCAATGGCCTCACTCAAAACTGCTTTTTCAAGAGATCTTTTTTCTAATTTGTCATATAAGATCACTGTTTTGTTCTTTTGTTGTCACGAAAGTTCTCTTTTGTTCTTTTTAGAGAATTACAAAAAAGTTTTTTAACCATCACCTTTTTTTTTGCTACGACCACACATTTTTACTTCTACCTTTTCTTGGGTGCTTTTCTTGAGCTTTTTCAAGGCTACTAGGGGGTATTCGTTTTTGCCTTGAATATTGGAGAACCATAATATGTCTGCATCGCTTTGTCCACCTTTGCATTCCACCTTCTGTATAGAATTTGTAGGTTGAATTGGCCATTGATTTTTTCTTCGATGATTTGACTTAGCATGTTCTTTGGAGCATGAACAAAGTATTCGAGAAGGCCTGACCATAGGCCTGACCATAGGCTCTAATATCTTACATTTTTAGATTGAAAAATATTAAATAAAAAATTTATATAATGGTCATGCTCAAACCTACATAAGTAGGAATGATCATAGAGCTCTAAAGACTTTGATCATACCTCACTTCAATCTACTCCATGTTATTTTAGCAAGAGACACTTGTGTGTCCCCATATATGGAGCTGCAGCCTACACGTGTGTCCCCATATATGGAGCTGCAGCCTACACGTGCTTGGAAGGTGTATGAAGAAATCAAGAACAACTTCAAGCAATGTACTTATCTGGCACTTATTATATATATATATATATATATATATATATATATATATACACACACACATGTGTGTGTATGTGTGTGGAAGAGAGATAATTAATTTAAAATAAAAACATCTAAGAGATACAACAAAAAAAGGAGAGAGGAGAAAAAATGGAGATAAACTAGAATCCAAATGATTTTTAGCAAGGTCATCCTATGTGGGGACTTTTATTATGGTGGAAGTTGTGTCTGATAGATGGAGCCAAAGGGGGCAAATTATTGATGGTCTTGACTAAATGTTTGAGATCAAGTTAAGCTCTACGGTCATCTGAAGGAAGTTGAATATGAGCAAGGTTTCTCTTCGTCAAGCCTCCAATCGGATGATGATTTGTGAAAAGTTAGACTTGACAGAACCTATCTCACATAGAAGATCATTGATAAGTTGGGCCCTCCATCCTTCTTTCAATGTGTGGATGTTGTTTTATCTGATCATCTTCGAGTGGTTCTTACCTTCAAGCCACAATTTAGACAAAGGAAAGCTCCTTGGTTTCATGTTGATCCTTCAATCCCTTCCCTTCCTTCGGTTCAACAAATCATCTCTGCTACCTAGATCAAGTTCTTTTGCACTCATGCCTCTCTTCCCAAGTGTTGGAAGTTGGCTATCAAGCAATCTAAATTTCTCCTTATCCAATCTCATCAGGAGATTTGGAGCGTTTGACATGCCACAAGGGAAAATATTTATCATAGGCTCTAGTGTATCAAGTTTGAATTTAATAAACAAAAATCATACCTCCACGTCAGACTTTGGAAAATAAGAAGAAAAATTAGATACAAAGAGGAAATTCAAAGAAAAAATCTATAGATTTATTTTAAAGATTGGTGGGTGAGGAAAGCAAAGAAATTTGCTAAAGGAATGTATAGGCTCTTGAAGAAGAAGAAACTCAAGCAAAAGATCCTACTCATGATTGACAAGCAAGGGATGGAATGCACTATTGACAAAGAGAACATTGAATTGATTGTCAACCAGTTCACTCAACTCTTGGGGGTGTGCACTCTTCTCAAAGGCACTCTTGGGGATTGTCAACCAGTTCACTCTGCTCTCTTCTCAAAGGCATGATTACATAGTCACCATCTCTAGAAATCGAACCAAAAAAAATCCAAACAATGTGGTTCATCTTCTTGATTTTCTCATCATTGACAATGAGATTCTAGAAGCTATGGATTCCTCATCCAATGGTAAAAGTGCAGGTTTAAACAAGCTCACCAATGAGTTCTTCAAGATGTTCATGAGTTTTGGTTAACCTATTGTGATTGGTCTGGCACGAAGCCCTTATTCATGTATTTCAGTAGTCATGTGTGTGAACATACTTAGGAGCGTTGGGGAACTTTTTCCCCTCTTTAGGAGATTTCTTTCCCCCAGATTGTATATACACGTATAACCCTAATGATTCACTTACCTTTGTACATTAACTTGGTAATAAATTTTGTATTGTGTTGTGCTCCAAGCCTCTGCTTCTTCCGGGTGTTGTTTGTGTGCTTCTGTATACCTCAAAATCCAATGATTGGAATCAAAGAAGGTCACCACTTAATCTATGGTGTCATCAACACCCCTTCAATCACAATCTCAAAATCACACAAAAATTGGTGAGCATACTCGTTAAAATTTTGATGTACGCTTGTGTCACTCTAGCACAATGGCAAGTACCAATGTGAGGAGATCCACCTCATAATTTTCAATCCGTGGAGACGTGAGGACTAGTATGAAGACTATGAGCAAGTGATGGCACAAGTGTGTGAGTGAAGAGCACACAAACATGCACACACATACACACACACACACACACACAAGGCAAGAACAAGGAGACGAACAATGGAGTTCTTTGAATTAGTCAAAATGTCTCTTAGATAAGCTCAAATCACTAACAATCCAACCTCAAAAATGAGCTCTCTAGCTCTTTTTATAGTTTTTTGACTAGCTTTGGCATTGTCCAGACCTAGTGTCCAGCCTAGTTAAAAATTAGGTTCTAGAGCCTATTTGAGGGCTCAAACGGAGTCTAAAAATTATGAAAATTGGTATGTAGCTAATTGTAATACTCCTCAAGCTCGAGGACTCCTCGGCTTGAACAAAATGGAGTCTATTATACCAAATACGGAATTTACAATGTTTGTGTAGTGACGAAAATCACTAAAGTTGGAAGTACTTCATGGAAAAAAATGATTAAGCCTTGTCATCGGATTGTGCTTGACTGCTTCTTTGTGCTGGTATGCTCTTCTTTCTACTTGTATGCCAACACTCCCCCCTTCCTAGCATCTGTCGCCCCTGACAGACCTCTATTCTATAGGGTGGTCAATATAGTATTGGATAACGTTGTTGGCTAGCTCGTGTTCTCCTATCCGTAATCCTCATGCTAGATCAGCTTGCAGCGCATCCCAATTTATTGCACGTGGGATATCGGGTTGCGGTCTCCTGTAGTACTTGGAGTACATAGCTTGTTCACATGTAAAGAGATGAAGCAGGTGTGTAGGCTTCCATGTGAAGACCTCCGAGTGATACTCCCAGAAACCTGATCTGAGCATGACTTTGAATGTCTGTTTATAGCATGTCGGGAGGTATTTGATGTGTGCATGCCAAGCGTAAGCAACACGAATGTTGGGGGTGGTGCTCATGTCATACACCAAATCGTAATTTCCATTGGTAAACCCCGGTAGTTGTACTTGTGGTGCTTCTGTATTTCTAAAAGTTTTGAGCACAACTTGCATCATATCCAAAATTTTGAGCATCATTTGGGCTGCCACATCTGGCATGGGCTTCAGTCAAGGCATCCAATGTCGAATTGTTTCCATCATGTACGCTGTCGATGGGGGTCCCTGCGGTGGCACTATGTACGGATAGTTGAGCCACTCTTTACATTGAGCATTATTCTGTACCTTTATGTTAAATGCTTTCCATGATCTGCATCGTGGAACCGGCCCATAGCATGGATTGTAAAGTAGATGTAAAGGCACATGGTTCCATGTGCGCAGCATTTTAGGGTATGTCTCTAGAAGCTTTTGCCACCATGTCAGTTGATAGATCATGCCTTTCTGTGCTTCTGGAGGAAGGTCTTTTTGTTGAAACTGTGTTGCGAAGGAAGGAATCTTTCCTGTGACTCTCTGTATTTCTGAATTGTAATCTACCAGAATGACATACTAAGGCCTGTATTGGAGTTCTGATGATATGATGAGACGTCTAGATGACAAGTTCTTGAAGTAACTAGATTGTAATACTATGTCTTCTATGACTCTCATGGCCTGATTCTACACCATCATGCGCTCTTCATGAGAACTGCCAATTTCTTCCACCTGTTTTAACCATGGAGGTCGTGGCGCTTCAAAAGTGTCCTGGCCTTCTTCTGTTTGTCGTCCCCCTGGGTTGGGCTGCAGCTCATAGTCCTCTTCAAATGTCTGTTCCAAAGAAATTTGTACTATTTCTTCGTCGGTGGGAGCCTCAGGTGGGGAAGGTGGTCTTTCGTATTGTAGCAGGCGTGCTTGCAATTTTGTGACCTGTTTCTGGAGATCTTTTAGGTCCTCTGAGTCCGTGAGAAGGGAAGTAGTGGAGGCGGTGGTTTGAGGGGTAGTTGTCGTGTCTTTCTGTTGTTTCTGCTTCACTTGATCCAGTTCCTCTGATAACTAGTCATGAGCCTCAAGTAGTATAACATAATCTTCGAGAATTATCTTTATGTTTTGCATAATCTTTTTGGGGGATTCATCGTTGCCCCTGGTGTGCTTTTGATGGTAGCCTCTAAGTTTTCTTGATTTTGTAGTTGGAGGCATTGATTTTCTTCATGAGCAGCTGCCAGGTGTCGCTTGAGTAGCGCCATATTTCGCTGAAGCTTTGAGTTGCGTTCTAGCTGTATCTGTAGATGGCTTTCCAATGCTTGGATCGCTTCCTGATCTACATTCTAAAATTGTGTCTCCAACATGCCGTGAGCCTCTTGTAAAGTTTGAAATTGAGTTTGGAGACTGGCTTTGTCCTCTTCCAGTGTGGCGAGGCGTTGTTCTAATGCTTCAGAGTGTTCTTAGAACCTTTGGTTATGTGCCTGCAACTGGCCGTATTCTATCCTCAATTGTGACATACATGCAATCATGGTGTCAAATGCATTGCCTATGGATGAAGGTGTGGTTTTTACAATGGAAGATGCAAGGGGAGGGATTTGGGAAATGGGAAGTGTGAATGTTGTGTCTACAGGAGATGTGTGTGCAGGTGAAATTGGTGGAGGGGGGGTGGGGGAAGGTGGGAGTGTGGGGGGAGGGGGAGGTGCCGATGGTGGTGAAATATCCATACCCTCAGCGGTGGAGGTGAGTGTAACGTCTACCATGTATACCGGAATGGTAGGTGGTGTGTGTGTGATTGTGGTGAATAAGTGTGGAGTGGATGTTGGGAAGGGGATCGACGGTAGGGGTTGGGAGGTGGCTTGAAACATTCTATAAAAGTATTCATGGGATGGTTGAAGGACTGGTGGTATGGGGGGTGGGAAGTGAGAAACTCGAGGTGGGAAGGCCATGAAGGGGGACATGGTGGTAGGGAATCCAAAGAATATGGATCTAGAGTCAGGATGGTCTATGGCCGAGGGTGTGGGGGCTAGTTGTCCTATGGTAGGCTCTATGAAGGACTCTGTTATGACGGTGGTGGTATTATATAGAGGGTTTTCAAAGGAGGAAAGGTGGCTTGGTTGATTCATCATGGGTGACTGGGTGCTCTTGGCTAGAGGTTACTACTATTTGGGAGATTGTCTCAATGGGTTCGAATGTAATAATAGGTCCTTCCCCTGTAGTAATGGGAATCTGGATGTTTTTACCTGATCATGGTCGTGTTTGGAATCTTTGTGGGTCATATTGAACAAGAGGCCTCTGGATCACTGATCAAACTGCTTCCACTACCCCATACGTTTTTGCCACCAATAGTAGGCCTTCGCTGTATTCAGAGTCAACCCCAGCTTCTTCTAATAGCTGAGCCATGAGCACCCTACTACTCTGTTCGGTGAGCAGTTGTTGCGACCGCACTCGTTCCATGATTTGATACAGCCTTCGAAGTTCTGCAGTATATGCTAGGGTTCCAGTGGTTTCTTCTGCTCCTGCTTCTTCTCCTTCCTCTTCTTCTCCCTTTGAGTGTTCTAGTTGTTGAGATAAAGTTCTCTGCTGATCATCATCCCAATGTACATGGCAGTCATTTGTGGATTTCCTCTGTCTTTGGGAAGAGGTGCCCTGATCTTCTGTGTCTGAAAAGAACTCTACATCAGAGAGTTGTGTATTTTGCAAGAATGATTCAAAGTCGAAGGTACTCATCCCTTCAATGTCTCTAGTCGTAGGAAATTCAAATTCAGGAGGGACAGGAGGAGCCGATGGGGCAGGTTGTGATGTGCCTTCAAATCCAGATCTAGGTATGCGAATGGTAAAGGGAGGCATAGTGGCAACCCCTCGTGGTGAGACTTCTGGAGTTGAGAGAACTTCACGTGTTTGGACACAAGGAATCGAGCCCCTCATGCACTTGGATTGATGTGTGGCAATTTTGAGTCTCTTAAACATTTGTAGTTGTGACCAGGTTAATGCACGTTCAATGGGTACATCGTACGCTAAGCACTTGTAGATGATGCGCGTGATTGCACAACAACCATTCACCACTAGCTTTCTAGATGACCTTTTATTTGCTTCATACAACTGCTCCACAATCCATACAGGAAGCTTACTCAGTAACGCACCTATCTCTGCCAGGTAAAGAGTGAACCATATTCGTTTGTGGGGTTGGGTGAATCGATCCTGCCCAAGAAATGCAAAATGTTGCATGCACATATGGAGAGGGATAGACACGTTTGGTGTGAGTGCTGCCATATCTTTCAGCTTGAGTAGTTTCCGGTCCTTCATGTTAGTGGGAACAAGAGCATCCTTCTCAGAAGGTACATGTGTGCCATGCATATTCAAAGCAGAGCTCACCAATTCCAATGTAAGTTCAAACCTCTTCAACTCATTGTTGCCTAGCAAAGAAGGAAGAACAAACGTTCCTGGTTTGTCCTTTTCTTCATTAGCCTGTAATGTTGAGACCAAATAGTAACATCGTAGGAGATCCGGTTTGGGTAAGGGTGCCTCAAAGTACTCGGCCAGCCTGCACGCTGCCATATGGTCTGAAGATCTTGATTGTTCTGGATGAGACTCCTTGGAAATAAATTGGTATCGGACCCATGACTTGTCATACTCACACTTGGACTCATAGATATACTTGGCCTCACCTAATGGGCCTGGCATGCCATTGAACCAATGAGAATTTTCACGTACTCTCTCTATGATTCCTGTGGGAGGATCCGGTATAGGTATTTGCTGGAGGTGTTGCAGCTCTACAGGTTGTTGAGTTGGTGGCACGTCAATAGGTATACTGTCCACATTAATCCCTGCAGTACTTACTCCTGCCTGTGAGCTTGAGCCTGCTGCTTCTGCCATGATACTGCTTATAGTTGTTGATGCTTATCTGCTAGAAGAAGAGAGTCACATTAGCATTGCATAGGAAACAGGATGTTATGGTGTTCCCTCCACAATACTAACATGACATTTCATACATGTGTATGAAACGTCGGTAATAACCACAATGCCCCATGAAAGCTTGCACTTCCATGACATTCTTTGGCGTAGGCAGTTCTGCAATAGCTCTCACTTTCTCTTCGTCAGTGGATATGCCGTTCTTTGACACTATGTGTCCTAGAATCTTGCCTTGCCTGACCATGAAAACACACTTTTGTGGGTTCAAGAAGACTTGATATTCTCTACATTTGTCAAAGATTTGCCTGAGTTCAGGTATATGGGTCTATCTAATGTTGGAATGAGCGCAAAGATCATCAACATAGACTTCCAAATTCTTCCTCAAGAATTCTTTAAATACATGGCACATCAGTCTTTGGAGGGTTGCAGGTGCATTGGTAAGCCCAAATGGCATTACCCGAAAAGCAAATATGCCCCACTCTGTGGCAAAAGCCATCTTATGCTGATCTTCGGGTGCAATGGCTACTTGATTATAACCAGAAAGCTATATACTTCCTTGCCTGCTACCCTTTCTAATAGATGCTCAATGATAGGAAGCGGATAACTATCTCTGATAGTGGCTGCGTTGACCTTCTTCAAGTTAATGCATACACGTAACTTGCCGTTCTTTTTGGGCACCACTACAATGAGGGATACCCATTCTGTGTGCTCGATTTCATAGATAAATCCAGCTTCAACCAGGTGATCTATCTCTTCTTTGATCTTGGCAACATAGTTGTCATTGTATGTGTATGGCTTCTGTTTAGAGGGTTTGGCATCTAAGGTCATGTGGATCGTATGTGAGCATATGTGAGGGTCTACCCCCTTCAGGTCCTTGTAACTCCACACAAACACATCTCTATATTCTCGTAGTAAGGCTATCAACTCCTACTCCTCCTCTTCACTTAGGTCATGTCCTATGTAGGTACATCGTTCTTCACCTTCTTCTATGGTCACTATGATTTTCTTTGTAGTTTCTTTGTTATCATAGGCCTCTCCTATGGCTGCTTTGCATTTAGGCATCCTTACCATGACTCTCCTGTCCTCAACTTCATACTTCTTGAAATTTTCAAGGACCTCAAACAAAGGTTCTTCTTCCTCTAGTGTGACTTCTCTCTTCTTCCTCTTCTTGCCTTCGCTCTTAGTGGTCACTTGTGCGGTTAATCTCACCTCATTCATAATTTCTTCATGTCTTTGAGGGTGAGCTTCTACTTCATAAAAATATTCCTCACCTGATGCAAAGGGTGGGTCCATAATGATTGAATCTAAATCCGAGTTGCTTGCATCCTCGAATGCATCACTGCTAGGTTCGCATTCTTCAATAATTGGATCACACATCATTGGCTCGATTGTGAAGACTGAAATGTCATAGCCATCCTTGTCATAGTGGGGGGTCCACTGTTCTTCATTGATGGCTACATCCATTGTTGCTAAAATTTCCACCCAATAGTGGGGTTCAAATTCTTCATCTGGAAATACTAAAGGTGCATAAGCGGGGTCTTGAATCGATCTATGAGTTTCCTTTGCACCCATCTCTCTGGCTTTTTAGCTCTTGTCATCTTCTACTGCTACTTTACACATCCACAAGTGGGTGTCTTCATGCATCCATGAGGATCCTGATCCTATGGAATGCACTGACTCCGTGTCATCCTTAGCTCTATGGATGGGATTCCATTGAATATGGGGCACATCTTTATGAGAGAAATCCCTGAGATTGACTTTGGTTGTAACACCTAAGTGTTGCAAATACAAAGAATTGGTTCCCCAATCTTGTACCACTTGCAACTGCCGCATAAATGGCCTCCCCAAAATCATCTCGTAGGCCTGATTTTTGCTAAAGTCACATATAGCAAAAGTATGCTCAAACTCTACACCACATGTAGTGAGAGTTATTCCTTCTAGCAATCCTAAGGGCCTCTCAATATGACCATCAACCATTTGCAATTTCATTCTCGTTGGCCTGAGTGCTAGCTTGCCCCATTGCTTCCATAGGGAAGTGGTAGCAATTGCAACCCCTGCACCTGAGTCCAATATTGCCTTGGTGTTATACCCCTGATGAGTGATAGGAAGATATGTGTTTCCTTCTTCTTCTTCGCTCATGTCTCCTATCTTGTCCAAGGCTATTTCTAGCACTGTTCTATGAGATCCTACCTAGGAACGGAGTTTTGATATTTTTGGCACTCGCTTGGCTACATGTTTCCACAATCGAGGCTTAACCTTGAGTAGCTCTTCTAAAGTGAGATTGCACTGCACTTTAGTATTCTTCACTACATCCGTGTTCCTAGGTATGAATGAGTCTTCGTTTCTTATCATGACCGTGGGTGCTCTCATGCAAGTAGCCTTAGCTTCCCATGGACCTGTGAAATTGGGTAGTTCCTGTAAGGAATTAGACTCAAAATCTAATCTCTCCTAAGAGTGGGCACTCTCCTGCTATCCATAAAGGGAAGGAATGTCTTGTGGGAATTGATCGTGCGTGTCATCCACAAGTTCAATTGGAGGAGGATCTTCGCTTTCTTTAGCCCATTTCTCTTCTTGAATCTCTTGTAGGAATTCTGGTGAATACCGATTCATAGAAGAAGAGGTGTCTGGTTCAGTGGAGTTAGGCACGTAAGATTCCTTGGGAGGAATGCTTATTCTATCACTTGCCCTCTCCTTAGCCTAGGAGTTGGCTCCTTTTCCAGACTTTGCAAGTATCATCTCCAATCTATCTAATAGACCATCAAAATGCAATGGTGTTCTAGTGGAGCGAGAGCAATTGAAGAGGTGACTGGCCTCAAACATGGCTTGAGCCAATTCCACCATCTTGGCACACAACTTGGTTCATTCAAGCTCTAGGTCAGCTCTAGGGTAACATCTTTCATGATCCGTTACATTTGGCCCTTCCTGGATCCTGGCCTGATATGCTCTAAGCATCATATCTATGTCCTTGGGAGTGGTATCTACTAAGATTGATCCTACTCGGGGTGGTGGGTGGGTTATGTGTGGTGGATTAGAAGGTTGAGGAATGGAAGGTGATGGGGATGGTAGGGGGGGTGATGTTAGAGAGTGCGTTTGAGATGTGATTTCTATGATTTTGGCTTTGTTCTCTCGTAGACTTTCCTCGAGTTTGCTCATCTTCCTTGCCCATTGTCTTTTCATACATTCACGACTATCTCTCCAGGCTCTTGTTCTCTTCTTATTCTGGCTCTCAGTCTCGCTAACCTCCGCATTCTTTTCCTGGCCTAAGTCTTGGTTTTGCTTAAGTGCCTGAGCTCTCGTGATGACTTGTACTGGGGCTGTGGAAGTCACACTTCCCGTGGAGTCTACCACTAGCCCAATAACATTGATAGGAGCAATTTTTGGCATATTGTTGGGGTTCTTGGAACACTCTCGTTACAAGTGTTCCTTCCCACAATCTGGACAAAAGCCTTGAATTGTCACCAATTGGGTTTGTGTGGGTGCTGGTAGATGGGCAATCACGAATAAGGTGATCTCCCTGACATCAGTAGCATGGCCCTCTAGGGAATGGAGGTCTCATCGGCCTAGGCTAGGGTCTCGAGTTGGGGTTTGCATACATAACATTCCCATATTCTGGCTCCCCGCTAGATTCACTCGGTTTAGTATGACTCACTATGATCTGGTGACTGCATGTAGTAAGCCTGTGGGCTCTCAATATGGGTAGAGTCAAAACTATGATCACTTGGGTCACTTTTTGAAAGCGATGGTGTCATTGGCACTAAAGCTCTATTTAGATTTTCTTCTGCCGCTGCATACTTTACTGGAATCACGTTGGTGGGGGGAGGGGGTTGCTGCACTAGGACTGGTTGAGGTCTTTGTTGCCCTTGATAGGGTTGCTAGGGCCTACCATACTGCTATTGTGGGTACTGATTCGGGTATTTTCCTTGCTTTGGATATGATTGAGGCTAATTTTGTCTAACAACTTGTTTGTTATATGGGCAGTCTTGTGCAGTGTGGTTGGTGTATCTCCTTTCTATGGTGCAGTAATGGCTGTTAGGATTAACTTGGGGTTGAGCCATGATAGGGCACACACTAGCCATATGGTCTCCTCCACAGGTATATCATCGTTTTCCTGGGGCAAATCTGGGAATCTGCTTGCTAGAGACACCTAATTTCTGAGCTACCTTTTCTGTTAGATCCTCAATCAATGTGGATTGTGAGGAAGCGAGGTTAGTAGAACTATCTGAATCCTTATGGATCTTTGAGAGCTCTAATTCCTCCCCTATATTGTCCTGAATGTCTATGCACATGCGTACACATTCTTCTATGGATCTAGGGTCCTTCAAGTACACATATGATCTCAGTTTGGTACTTAACAATCCGTCTAGAAATAAGGCCACTTGTTTGGCTGGAGTGGGTAACTCTGGAGCAGGGAATCTCTCTAGGTATTGCCTAAAGCTGTGAGCCTCACTGTCTCTTGAGGTGTTTGCTTAAAGCCATATATCAGGGAGGACATGTTATGCCTAATACCACTCTTGGAAAACTCAGTGATGAATGCTTCAAGTAGTTGATCTATATTTCTGAACTACCCTTGGTGAAGTGGTTGAAACCAAGTCAAGGCAGTATTTTTGAGGGTTAGGCCAAAAGCATTGTATTGAGTGAACAGGTCTTCAACTTGCTCAGCTCTCTTGATGGCCTTAAGGTTCTAGCATGTTCTCTAGGTCTTGGGAGAGGGAATTCGTCTGCATTTCTTAGATTCCTTGGGTCCCTCTGTCTCTCCCTGTCCATCCTATCCGTCTTTGTCCTCGTTCTTTCTATTCCCAATGGGTTAGCAAAGCTCACCTCGGGTCTATCTCTACTCCTTTCTCTTTGAGTTCCATGAGCGTGAGATGTTCCAGCTCCTTGGTGACCATACGACACAATGGATCGACGTTGGGGAAAAACAAATTCTCCCTTCCAAGTGTATGCGTGTCTTCCATGCTTTGAGACCACAAAGAGCCTCTCAGAAGCATCATCTAGGTAGGTCACTTTGCCTGGGCTATCAGGATCTTTGAATTCATAGATGGTGAGTGATCCTACTTCATCAGGCTTCTTAGGCTTATACCTCCAAACAGCCTCATCCGTCTCTCGACTTATGAGCAAATCTATGCTCCTGTTATCCTGGGGAACCCACTCTGGAGTGATTATTCTAGTCAGAATTGACTTGCCTCGAGGGGTTTTTGGCTCCTTTCCTAAGTTCCCTTGCTCTATGTCACCTATTTCGACCTCTGAGATTATGTTGCCAAATTCATCTGTTCTTTTTGGTTGGCTGGTGACCATATACATTGTTCCTTCTTTATCTATGTAGGAACCATTTTCGAACTTGACTACAGGGTGTTCTAGTCCAATGGGCTGATCCGGGTTTTTAATTAGGACAACATATCTTCTCAGGCTATCCTCATATATGCGTGCACCTAAGCGGTTGGTCCTGATATATTCCAATTGAGTCTTGTAGGGACCCTTGGGTTTTTTTAGGTATGCCACTCCTGAGCTACCCACAGGTCTCTCCATGTTGTAAGACGTCTCCGAGTCACTGGTTTCTGAGTCTAGAGTGTAGGAGTAATCACTCAATTGCTGGGCCCAAGATCTGGCTGTATGGTTGACACTAGCCTCAGATGATCTAATACTTTGATGGTCTCTCCCTAGATGTCTTCCTGATCTAAGGTTCATATGCCCTTTGTACGTTGCTGATTCTTTGATACCAATCCCTTGTTCCTTTTGAGTTCCTTTGTATGTATTTTCTTGTCTTTAATTTAGCGTCATCAGGATTACTTGAAGGTGTCGTACTTGATCTTCTTCATCCAGTTAGTTTAGGTTCTTTTCCCTTAAGTTGCCCCTTGACTGCAATTCAGCCTATTCTTAGACTTGAGAAATTCGAGGCTCTTAGAACTTGAGTACTCACATCGTACCCCTAGTCAATCAGGACAACTACTTGCACTTACCCTAGGCTAAGAATGGACTGAGGGGGTTGAGAGATGTTCCAAGCTCAAGTCGCTTCTCCTTTCTATGCTTGTCTGCCCAGGAAGCGCGTTCCCACGCCTGCTCACATTGGCACTTGCTTTGATTTCTCCAAAAGCTCTCTATGACCCTGTGAAAATTCCAAGTTTAGCTCAAGTTTTTACGTTTAATTGACAGACAATTTGATACAGACACTTTTAAAGACCCTTGTTCCCCCTTTTGTATTGCCCAAAAATTTTTCTTCAGAGCTCCCTTGGTGACCTACCCCACAGAGGGTCAACTTCGCCACGAGCTTTCCGACAAGCCCTATAGCTCAAAAAATGGATTTCATATGAAAAAGTTATGACAGTTCAGGGTTTAGGGGGTTAAAATAGATAATCAATACCTTTCAGGAATTTAGTGCATTTTTCTAAGGCCTTTGTAAGTGTATGAGTAATTGAGTATGCAAATATGCCCAAATTTTAGCCTAGATTTTCAAAAAAAAAAACCCATTTATTTTTTGCCAAAAATGCATGTCTATCGCGATAGCCCGTGTCTGTCGTGATAGACACTAGCTGTCGCTGGTCTCTGTCTGTCGCGACAAATGGGTGTCTATCGCGATACACACTGTCTATCGTTTGTCGTGGGCCTCTCTATCGTGATAGATGGGTGTCTGTCACGATAGACGGGGTCTATCGTGGGTCTCTGTCTCTCACGATAGATGGGTGTCTGTCGCGATAGATGCTATCTGTCGTCTGTCATGGGCCTATGTGTCGCGATAGACGGGTGTTTGTCGCGATAGACGGGGTCTATCATGGGTCTCTGTTTGTCGCGATAGATGGATGTCTATCACAATAGATGTTGTCTGTCGCGATAGACGGGTGTCTTTCGCGATAGATGCTGTCTGTCGTCTGTCATGGGCCTGTCTGTTGTGATAGATGGGTGTCTGTTGCGATAGATTGGGTCTATCGTGGGTCTCTGTCTGTCACAATAGACGGGTGTCTATCACGATAAACGCTATCTATCGCCTGTCGTGGGCCTGTCTATCGCGATAGACGGGTGTATGTTGCGATAGATGGGGTCTATCATGGGTCTCTGTCTGTCACGATAGACGGGTGTCTATCGTGATAGACGCTGTCTGTCGCCTGTCGTGGGCCTGTCTATCGCGATAGATGGGTGTCTATCACGATAGACAGGGTCTATCGTGGGTCTCTGTCTGTCACGACAGACAAGTGTCTATCTCGATAGACGCTGTCTGTCGTGATAGATGGGTGTCTATCGCGATAGATGCTGTTTGTCATGATAGAAGGTGTTTGTCACGATACACTGAAAAAATGCAATTTTTTTAGAAACTTCTAGTGATTTGGAGTGCTCTAATGGTGTAGGTTATCGTGCCAAGCATGCATTCAAAAAATATTAAGTTTTTTGGTCTGTCGCGACAGACAGAGGTCGTCGTCCTGGGACCTGTGCAGTTAGATCCTGCAGCAAAAGCTCAAAAAACACACAAAAAAGATAGCATGCAAGCTCTCTCTCGCTCTCTCTCACAAATGAAATGAGGTGGGGAGGGGAATATGACCAAAAAACTCAAATCTTTGTGAAGATGAAGATGGAGGTGGGAGATGGTGAGGATGATGATGGTGATGCAAAAAAGAAGAAAAATAAGGAAAAGAAAGGATGTTACCTATAATTCCAATGTCTCAACTCTACGTCTTACCATCACACGCCCGTCCTCGAAGCTCTCTCCCCGACAACGGTGCCAAATTTGGTGTCACTCTAGCACAATGGCAAGTACCAATGTGAGGAGATCCACCTCATAATTGTCAATCCGTGGAGACGTGAGGACTAGTATGAAGACTATGAGCAAGTGATGGCACAAGTGTGTAAGTGAGAAGCACACAAACATGCACACACATACACACACACGCGCACACAAGGCAAGAACAAGGAGAGGAACAATGTAGTTCTTTGCATTAGTCAAAAAGTCTCTTACATAAGCTCAAATCACTAACAATCCAATCTCAAAAATGAGCTCTCTAGCTCTTTTTATAGTTTTTTGACTAGCTTTGGCCTTGTCCAGACCTAGTGTCCGGCCTAGTTAAAAATTAGGTTCTAGAGCCCATTTGAGGGTTCAAACGGAGTCTAAAAATTATGAAAATTGGTATGTAGCTAATTCTAATACTCCTCAAGCTCTAGGACTCTTTGGCTTGAACAAGATGGAGTCTATTATACCAAAAACAGAATTTACAATGTTTGTGTAGTGACGAAAATCACTAAAGTTGGAAATAGTTCATGGAAAAAAATGATTAGGCCTTGTGACCGGATTGTGCATGATTGCTCGTTTGTGCTGGTATGCTCATCTCTCTACTTGTATGCCAACAACTTGTTTTGCCCTTTGAATGCACTATTGCATCATCTATCTAGGCAATGTTTTCCTTTGTGCAACACACACACACACACACACACACACACACACACACACACACACACACATATATATATATATATATATATATATATATATATATATATATATATATATATATATATATATATATATATATATATATATATATATATATATATACATATATATGCGTTTCATTTCTCCAATATAAGTGCCTCAAAGTCTGTTATAAGTTTAATAAAGCTCGATAAGGTGATTCTGTTCGACTTTCCAAGATAAAGTCATTTTTTTGCATCATGGAATTTATTCAATGGCCATGGTTAAAAGAAATGACATATTCTGGCTATTGAGGATAGGTTGGATGGTACTATGTATTGGTAGCAAAAGGGATCTCAAATATTTTGTAGGGTGCTGGGAAACGTCCTACTACACTTGCAAATACAATTTTGAAGGTGATGAGATGGTGTTGAATATGGGGTTTTCCTTCATGATACAAGCAATGCCTCTTTTTTCCCTATCCTATCTATGGGCATCATGACTTGGCAGTGACTTCGTAAGCTCCTTTTGTTCACTCATCAAATTATTTTATAGCCTAAAAATATGACCTTTTCTTCCCCTTCTAAAGATCATTCTGATCAAAGATTAAAGAGTGAACCTTAAATGTTCAGTGAACCTTAAATGTTCAGGGATTGTGAACACCCACGAGAGCCATGGAAGCATAAGTGCAAGATAAGTACATTGCTTGAAGTTGTTCCATGATTTCTTGCTTGAAGGTGTATGAGTTTCATCATCATTTTTCTTCATACACTATACATACTGGAAGACCGTCCATAATGGCAGTAAGACCCAAACTTGCTTTATCTAATACAAGTCCGGGAGAGTAGGCTAAGGCCGAACTTCTCTCTTTTTTTTTTTAGGCAAAACAAGCTTGAGCTCAACGACAAGCATATGGAAGCTTCCAAGATGATGTTGCAGCTCAAGCTTCAGCTCAGAGAGGCTAAGAAACCCAAAAAGGATGTGAGAATTTGGTAATCAATCTGGATCTTGGAGTTAAATTGAGGTACTCAACTCAAGTTCTTAATTCCCTGGGATCTATTCTCACATATTGACCGGTGCAAAGATTTCTTTTCAATGTCAAATGATCAAGATTCAAAAGCTAAAGTATGATCTCTTGCTAAAATATCTAATGTAGATAGAGCTCTTGGCATGTGGACATAGAGTAGAATGAAGTGAGGTATGCCTAGCTATAAACAACAATCTCAAAGCCTTTAGAGCTCTCTAATCATTCCTACTTGTGTAGGTTTGAGCATGACCATTGTATAAATGATTTATCTAATATTTTTCAGCCATGTAAGGTATTAAACATTGCCTAGGTGATAGAAGCTTTGGTAAAACCTTCTCGAATCTTTGGCTCATGCTCCAAGGAACATGGTAAGTCAAATCATTGAAGAAAAAATCAATGGTCAACCACGTCAACCTACAAAAGGTGGAATGCAAAGGTGGAAAAAGCAATGCAGACATACTATCGTTCTACACAATATTCAAGGCAAAAGCAAAGTACGATGAGTCATACATTTATACAATCCAAATGGAGCACAACAAATCCAATGTGTTAGATATTAGCTTGTACACAAAACCCATGTGTAATCAAGTCCAATGTGGTTTGACAAACCCAATGTGGTAGCCTAATACGGCATACTAGAAATCCCATGCAGACCTCCAATGAGACAACTCTAATGTGGCACTCAATTATGTACAAGTAGTGTTTTCCAATGCTTGGAAAAAGTGGGTAACCACTTTTGTCAAGAGGTAATGTCCTCCAAACTTGTCATATAAATACCCTTTGTCAGGAAATTTGTTAGTAACCATGTGCATCACCAAGTGTATTGAACAAAATTAGTGCACCTACACATTTCAAATTGTATATATATTTATCCTTTGAGATCAATGAATAGGGCGCAATACAGAGTTTTATGTGCAAGTATGGCCTTCTCTCTCTATCTCTTTACAATGTAATACACCATAGCCAGAGCTGTTGTCCTTCTTGTATTCTCATGTTAGCAATTGTGGGCTTTTGAAGGTCATAGAGATAAAGCCTACAAGAGCATTCATGATTCATGACACGAAGGAACAAAGATTTGGATTTGGACGAATATCAAAGCTAATAAAATATGGGGTTTTCCTCCATGATACAAAGAATGCCTTAATGGCAAAGAATACCTAGGTTCCCTCTTCTTTTCCTATCATATGGGCATCATGTCTTGGCAATGACTTCATAAGCTTCTTTTGTTAACTCATCAAATTAACTGGAAACAAGCTCTACTCATGAAGCGGTCCGCTCTTTAGAATCCTATTAGGGGTGAAGCACTCAAGAAAAGCTAGAAGTAAAAATGTGTGATATTATATGACAAATTAGAAGAAAGATCTCTTGCAAAAGCAGTTTTGAGTGAGGACATTGGTTTCTCAAGTTTTGAGTGAGGACATTGGTTTCTCAACAGCTCTCTAGAATGTGATTAAAATCAAAACCCTTTGAGAAATGTGCAAGGAAAGATGTGCTATCAACTTTAAGGAAAGATCTCTTGTATTTTCTCTTTTATCTAAATCAAAACATCTCTCAGAAAAAAAAGAGGGTTCATATGTATGAATGGGAGAAGGATTGAAAATATCCCAAGAATCAATTAGAATGCGATATTGCACTTCAAAAAATGGAGATCTCAATGGTTGCAGATCATCCAAGAGTTGATACAATAGTGTTCTTTCTTTAACAAGCCCTTTAGCATGGTATTTGGACTGATTCCAAATCCAGTAAATTGTTTAAAAGTCCCCCATGGTGTAAGGGCTCCCTCAAAAAAGAGGAATACATTTGTCACCTCTTCTTCTCCTTTCCCAATAGCAAGATGATTTAGTATACTATTCAAAGGTCACTATTATACATTATGGAATATGTTGAACAATGCATTGTTGGAGTGTTAATTTATTAATGTATTAATGTGTTTTGGTTTTTTTGATATAGCAGTTGAAGGTTCGTGAGGGCATGAAAGACGTAAAAGAGCGGACATCAATAATCCGACTTTAGGGCGGACATCAATAAATCCGATTTATAATTTAATTTGTAAATAAACCCGCGTAGAAGGTTCTATGGTTAGAAATAGTTAGAAAAATAGTGGTTAGAATAAGGGTCATTGTAAACTGCAATTTTTGATTAAAATCAAAGGCTTTCTATGAAAGTCACCAACTTTTACTTTCACGCATGCTTTTCGAAGCCACTATCATGTAACCACTCTTTTCGGTGTAATAAAAAATTCCTATAAATACATGCACTCTGTGGACTGTTGAAACAGAGTGCATGTATATGTGCTCATATGCATGAGTTTGTGTATATATATGTTATGTATGTGTGTTTAGATTTTTCTAATGTTTCTTGTGCAGAGCATTGAAAAACACTTGATTTTGTCGAGCGTTATGAATGGGAAGGTGGAGAGAAACACAGTAGATGTTGATTGAAGTTGTAGCCTCTCGAGTCTTTCTATCTAGATTTCTCTAGCGGATGAGATTTAAATCAAATTGTCTTAGAAAATTGTCTTAGAAAATCGTCTTAGAACTTGAAGATTTTCTTGAAACTGTTACTTAAATTTGCATAATTTGTATAGGAATATTTTGTTATATCAGTTTTCATTTCATCTTTACAATCATGAATGTTACACCTTCATCTAAAAAGAAAAAAGTTTTGCATGTAGTCAAATGATGTTAACCATATGCATTCCATAGCATAGACCGCTAGAATATAGACAAATACTTCATTGAGAATTGTTTCTATGTCTTAAGTCCTAAAGCGTACTAATAAACACCCCATGTGTAGTCACACAGTAGGACCCATTGAAAAACTGAAACTGATCCACGTGGTGGTCTTCATTCATGCCCTTACAGCACAACACATTGTTTTATGTGTGAATATATCTTTCTCTCTCTATCTCTTTACTCTATAATACTTCGTAGCTAGAGCTATTGTCCTTCTTGTATTCTCATGTAAGCACTTGTGAGTTTTTGAAGGCCATAGAAATCAAGCCTATAAGAGCATTCATGAGTCATGACACAAAGTGATACTGATTTGGATTTGGATGAATATCAAAGCTAATAAGATATGGGGTTTTCCTCCATGATACAAGCAATGCCTTAGAAAGATTGAAAATATCCCAAGAACCAATTAAAAAGTGATTTTCCACTTCAACAAATGTAGATCTCAGTGGTTACGGATCATCCAAAGGTTGATGTTCCAAGGCTAGCACCCTCTAATTAGAATACAAGTAGTGATCTTTTTTTAACAAGCCCTTAGCATGGTATTTGGACCAATTTCAAATCCAGTAAATTGTTCAAAGCCCCCCCAAGGTGTAAGAGCTACCTCAAAATTAAAAGAGGAAGAAGGTAAATGGAGCTCTTCTACTAGTAAGCTAAAATTTGCTAATTCCGGACAATCAAAGAAGGATGACAAAGATGAGAAGAAAATAGAAAAGCAAAAATTGTTTTGCAAATATTGTAAAGGAAATGATCATGTCATGAAGAGTTGTCCAAAATTGGCTACTAAAGAGTCAAGGAAGAAAGAGGCTGGAATGGTTGTTGCAGAGGCCTCTACACCCAAAACAGAGTTTGCTAATCTTGTGCAAAATGAAGAATGGGCATTTACCATTCTTTGGAGTTATGACCCATCTTCTCATTAACAGTGTATGTTTGCAGTATACTATGAAAATCAGAGGAAGAGAGATGTGTAGATAACTCTGAGAACACTCTTGAGGAGTAGGGTATGGAGAAGTACCTTTTTGTCCTAGATAAGATAATACAGAACTATAAAAGTACTCCATCTTTTAGCCAATCACTCCTCTTTGTGCTTCAAGGAGCCAAGGTAAAAAGAAATGGGTCCCTCATAGTAAAAATGGCATTGGAAAAATAACTAGGAGATTTTATATATGATGAAGATATATAATCTTTTTTTCATTATTGAGGAGATCGTTATCTAATTGTGTGTCTGTGGGTATATATATATATATATATATATATATATATATATATATATATATATATATATATATATATATATATATATATATATATATATATATATATATATATATACATATATATATATATATATGTATGTGTGTGTGTGTGTATTGAGTTTCCTTGATAGCATAGAGACAACTTACAGTTCAACATTTAACACATAGGCAGCGGCAAAGCCAACTAGTCTGCAAAATATCAATGATGTGTTGAATGGACGTGTTGTATTGACTGTGTTGAATGGACGTGTTGTATCAAGGAGAAACAGTGAATATTCAATCGACCAGAGTTTCGTGTATTTCGGAGAGTCGCGGAGCGACCACTCGCTTCTCCCAGCAGAGCAGGCTTCCAACTAATATATTTTTGATGACTAATTTTCATTCCGATGATTTGCCATAGCCTTCGTGGTAGGCCTTGCAAGGCTTACATGAAGTTATAGAGGAGGTTGATAAACCTCGCATCCTTATCATGTGGAGCCCACTTGGTTTTAAGCTTATTGTTGACATACTCTAGCTCTTTGTGATGTCTGAAGGGGGGGGGTTCTTATAGTTAGCAATTCTTCTACTGAGAAGGAAAATGGACTTCTCGATCGATCACTCCTTGGGAGTATTGCCAAAGTTTTGAGCACATCTTTCTCGCCAAATCTTCTAAAGGATCTCTCCCCTAATCGCATTCCACAACGCCGCAGAGCAACCGATCGCTTCACCAATGAGGGCTTGCTTCCAATTGATTTGTTCTTGGAGTCCCAAAAAACGACCAAGGACCCTCCATAACCGAAGGGATTTAGGGCAAGCAAAGAACATGTGACCAATATCTTCTTTGGTATGGAAACATTGCTTCCACCAGGGTGGAACCCCACATATCTTGTTAGCTTTTGCATTGGTCCATATTCCACGGTGTAGGATTTGCCACAGGAGAACCGACTTTTTCTTTTCAATGAGAGGGTGCTAGATAGACATAAATTTCATATCCCATCGAAGATGCATCCAATTGAGACACCATTTCTTGTTGAGACTGATGTGAATGTCATTGCAAGCTACCACATATGAAAGCTTGGAGAGACGGTTACCATTATACCATTTAAGGCCCATTGGGTTCGTAGAGTCCTGTCCCATAAGTAGTCAGATTTTAGATCGGTCCCAAGCATGGCGTCTGCTCAGTAAA
The DNA here is from genome assembly GCA_020310875.1 of Ceratopteris richardii. NCBI lineage: Eukaryota > Viridiplantae > Streptophyta > Polypodiopsida > Polypodiales > Pteridaceae > Ceratopteris > Ceratopteris richardii. The sequence goes on from MU260700.1 coordinate 96,664, forward strand.
ACATTCCATTCCTCGTATGTGACCGCACTAGTAGGGTCAAGGTCCTCAAAGTCCACCCATCTGTTCATGTCTTGTTTCCAAAGGTGCTTCCATTGTTTGAAACCCTTATTCTAGAGTCTTTTGGCACTCAAGACATTCCAAGGCTCCACGTTTGTCATGCCTTGGATCGGGAACCAAATAGAGTCGTTTTGTCTTATACCAGCACCCCATTTCCAATATTCACTGATTCTGATGTGAGATTTGAATGTGTTCCAGCTCAACCACAAGGATCTTACCAGGATCGATCCTTTCGGTGAGACCAAAATTGGAGAGAATAGGAGGGTGAGGATGTCGAGGTTTTTCCATCCAGGGTAGCCTACCAAAGTAATCACGTTTGTGTTTCTGAAAATTAATGTGGCCCAAGAGGAATCTCTGTTGCACCATGCCTTAATCATCCACTTAGTGGCAAGTTTATTGGCCATGCTGCCAATGTCCATAATACCCAGACCTCCATTCTCCTTCGGCTAGTGCAGATGGACCATTTGGTTTTAGGCACTCCCCTCCTATTATGGTCCCCGATCTAGAGAAAGTTCCTACAAGTAATTTCTAATTTGGCTAATTCTTGATTCTTCGGTCTCGAGCAAGAAAGAAAATATATGTTTGAGGATATGAGGAACGTGTTGATCACCATGGCCCGGCCAACAAGATTGATTTGCAAACCCCTTCAGTAGTTAAGTTTATTATTAAGTCTAGCGAGGACCTAAACCCACCTTTGTTCCAGAGTAACACCGAATCCTAAGGGGATACCAAGAATGCGAACGACCTGACCTGATTGAATGCTTTGGCATCCTTGCACAGTGAGGAGATTGGATTGATTCCCTTTGATAGCCCTGAATGCAGTCTTGGTATGGTTAATTCTGGATCCAGAGAACTCACAAAATGTGTCAAGGCACCACCAAAAGGTTTCCAAGCTGGTATCGTCATTGTGAACAAAGGCATTTGTGTCATCCGCAAATAGCCTCATGGTCATTTGCCCAGAGTTATGTGGCAAAGAGATGCCTCTTATGTGACCAAGCTTCATCTGTTTTTTTTTTTTAATATAAAGGAAGTTCGGCATTAGCCTACTCGCCCGGACTTGAATTAAATAAAGAAAAGTACAAGAGAAGGGGACTAGTGCCCATGGGACCCCCCAAATCCCACAAAGCAGGGGAAGCTTTTACAGAGCTTAGATGGTATTACAAAGAAGTTTAATCACCCTCTCATCACCCTCATGTGGGGCCCACTGGGGTTTAAGCTTGTTATTGATCAAAAGGAGTACTTGATGATGCCTGAAGGGGGGGGGGGATTTCTTATAGTTAACAATCCTTTTGCCAAGGAGGAACAACGATTTCTCAATTGACCACTCTTTGGGGGAGTTACCGCTGATGGCGTTCTAGAGAGTCGAGGAGCAGCGATTGCTTCTCCCAACAGGGCTTGCTGCCAATTGAGATGTTTCTAAAGTCTAATTTTCTTTCCAACCATCTGCCAGAGTCTGTTGCAGTTGGGGCAGGTAAAGGAGATGTGTGAAACATCTTCGATAGACCAGTAGCAGCGTTTGCACTAGGGAGGAATCCCACAAAATTTGCTAGCCTTAAGGTTGGTCCAGATTCCATGATGAAGAATTTGCCATAAGAGAACAAACTTTTTGATTTCTATGAGGGGGTGCCAGATAGCCATGAACTTCATGTCCCACCGAAGCCGCGTCCATGACAGGCACCACTTCTTGTTGAGGTTAACCTGATAGTCAATCGTTTCTTCGATGTTCGTGATTTTTGATAGGCTATTCCCATTGTGCCATTTGAGACCAAGCGAGCTCGACATGTCGTGTCCCATGAGAAGGCGAACTTTGTGTCGGCCCTAGGCGAGACATCTGCTTTGCAAAGTGTTCCATTCTTCGTACGAAATGTTGACGCAAGGGTCAATATCCTCAAAGTTGATCCAGTGGTTGGTGTCTTGTTTCTAGAGATGCTTCCATTTTTTGAAGCCTTTGTTCCATAACTTCTTGGCATTTTGAATGTTCCAAGATTCCACACCCCGGATGCCATGGATCGGAAACTAGATAGAGTCGATTTGTCTGATATCGGCTGCCCACTTCCAGTCTTCACTTATTCTTGTGTAGCTTTTGACTTTGTTCCAACTCTTCCATAGGGAGCACACGAGATTTGAGCCTTTTCGGAAGACGGGGATCGGGGAAAACAGCAAGGTCAAGATGTCAAGATTCTTCCAATTTGGGAAACCCATGAGAGCCAACTCATTCTTGTTTCTGAAGATCAACTTGGCCCACGAGGCCTCCCCGTTGCACGAAGCCTTAATCATCCATTTGGCCGCCAGTTTGTTAGCCATGCACCCAATGTCTAGGATACCAAGCCCCCCACTATCTCTATGGCTGGTGCAGATGGACCATTTGATTTTAGGCACCCCCTCCTATTGTGGTCTCCCGTCCAAAGGAAGTTTCTACAAATACTATCGAGTTTGGACAGATCTTGCTCTTTCGGTCTCCAACAAGAAAGGAAATAAATGGTAGATGATAAGAGGAACGTGTTGATAACCATAGCACGACCAGCAAGATTGATTTGCATACCTCTCCAATAGTTAAGCTTGTTTTCGAGTTTAGCCAGCACCCAATTCCACCGCTGTTCCATAGAGACGCCAAACCCCAAGGGAATCCCAAGAAGCCGAAAAATTTGGCTCTACGGAATGATTTGACAGCCATGATTAATGAGAAGGTCGGGCTGTGACCCAACAATAGCTCTAAAGGCAGTATTTGAGTGGTTGATTGTGGATCCAGAGGCTTCACAAAAAGTAGCCAGACGCCTCCAGAACGTCTCCAGGCTGGTACTATCATTGTGAACAAACGTGTTCATATCATCGGCAAAAAGTCTCATGGTGATCTGACTATGGTCATGAGGCAAACGGAGGCCTTTGATATTACCAGCTTCCAACTGATGCTCCACCAGCCTGCTAAGCCCTTCTGTGGCAATGGCAAAGAGAAGGGGAGCCAATGGGCACCGTTGTCTAATAGATCTTCTAAGTTTGATCACCTTCGAAAGTCTGCCATTAATGTTAATTTGGGTCGATGCGTTTCCGAGAAGGGTCGCGATCATCTTGGTGAATTTCTGACTACATCCAAGATCTTGGAGCGACTGCAGAATATAGTCCCATTCCAGCTTGTTGTAGGCTTTATCAAAGTCGATCTTGAGGAAGACCACGTCTTGTTTAGACTCATTTGCAAATTCAAGACCTTCCTAGATATCTATAATGGTTTCCAAAATTGACCTGCCTTTGATGAAACCTTTTTGGTCCTCGCTTAACCACGCTCTCAAGTGGAAGAGATTCTGTTGGCAATGACTTTGGCAATGATCTTGTATCCTGTTAGGAGCATCATAATAGGATGCCGGTTCTCTATTCTGTTCTTTTCCCCTTTTTTGTGTATTAACTTGATAATGCCATTGTTGAGACAAGATGGAAGTGCGCCAAACTTGAGCGCCTCTTGCCAAACCAGACGAAGAGGGGTGGCAACCACCAACTTGAAGGATTTAAAGAACTCATTAGTGAGCCCATCGGGTCTCGGGATTTTACCAGAAGGGAGGGCATCAATGACCTCAATGATTTCTGCTTCAGAGATAGGGGCATGTAGCAGGGAGCGAAGGTTGAGTGGTATCCTGTGGGGGGAAACCCTAGATATGGCTGCCATACAGTCCCTTCTATGGACGGAGAGGGGGTTCGAGGTCCCCAGGACTCTCGTGAAGTGCCCTTCAATGATCCCAAAATTGTCTTCTTCCGTATTGCATACATTGCCATTTAAGTCTAGCAATAAGGGGATCAATTCTCTGTTATGTTTCCTTTTAAGGATACGGCACATCTCTTTGGTGGGTTTGTTGGCTTTGCCAACAAGGGGCATTGATTCACTCGACAAAGGAAGAGGAAGTCAAGGGCCCCCTTAACCCAGAAGCTGATGCAGACGGGTTCATCGAAGTCAGAAGAAGAAGGAAAAGAAGCCCTAGGGCGACTTCTAAGCGAAACAACATGCCAGTTACCCCCTCCAGCAACTTGTTTTGCAATCTAGAAAAGGAGATCAATGAGTTTGAGTACCCAGGTAGGAACCAACTTGAGGTGGACTCCAATGACAATGCCATAGAGATCCCCGATAATAAAGAAACCTTCCAGAAGGGTTACACTACAAGCAAAGAAGACGGCTTTACTACTAGTAACGAAGATAACATGGATAGTGAAAGTTTCATCATCGGATCGACTATTCCGGAAACGGTGTCAAAAACGGTGCCCAGTTCTTCCCAGTAGGAGGCATCCCACAAAGGAAAACAACCTATGGAGCTACCCTGGAAAAGCCCCCACAAGAACTTATTGCTAAATCGGGATCCGATCCCAACGAAAAAGAAAGATGAATCCAAGAAAAGAAAGGACAAAGTTCCCTCCTGCAAAGAGGGCTCACTATGACAATGATCATCATCTCCTTAAATGCTAGAGGGCTAACTGACCCCTCAAGAGTGATCATCATTGGTCAACGGCTTCGCGACATTAGCCTAAACCCAGAATTTATATGTATTCAAGAGATTAAAATTGATGGAGAAGACCTCAAGAAACCGCTTAGACATCTCCTCGACCCATGTTTAGATTTCAACGGCGCACCAGCGAGGGTCTGGTGGAACAGTAATCGGTATTAATCAATTCTGGTTTGAAAAGCTTGAGAACTCCATTGAAGATGAATGCCATCGATGGATTGTTGTTTCTTTTGGTGCTCCTTTTTGTTTTACTTAGTTTCTTTGTATGCCCCTAATGGGGAATTAGAGAGATTGAACACTTGGGCCTCCTTGGACTCGCTCCCCCACAACGTGCCCTCCTTCTCTCTCCCCTCCATCCATCAAGAAATTGTTGATGTTTGGAAGGAGGTGTTCACCTCCGGCTTGTCCCCAACCAAGTGCTGAAGAAGTGCGGTCGATAAGTCTCGATAGATCATGATTAGATCGAGGAAGATGCTCGAGACTGTGCAGCGGGCTCATAGAGAAGCTCTATATCATAGACTCTGGAGGCTCGAGGAGGAAGTGAACAAAGGAAACTCTCAATCCTAGAAAGGTCTTCGAAAAATGAGAGCGCTTCTGAGATACAAGGAAGAAATACAAAGGAAAAATTTGCAAATTTTCTTCAAGGAGTGGTGGGCTGGAAAAGCCGACAAACCCACCAAAGAGATGTGAGGTATCCTTAAAAGGAAACATAACAGAGAATCGATCGCCTTATTGCTAGACGCAAATGGCAATGTATGCAATACGGAAGAAGATAATTTTGGGATCATTGAAGGGCACTTCACGAGACTTCTCGGGACCTCGAACCCCCTCTCCCACCACAGAAGGGACTGCATGGTAGCCATATCTAGGGCTTCCCCCCACAGGATACCACTCAACCTTCGTTCCCTCACTACAAGGAATACAGGCGTATAGCAACGGTTAAGGCGACAAAATTGCGTCGCTATAAAATTGCAACATGCATCATAATTAGCGTCGCGTGCGGACTGTCGATTAAATGACAAAGCCAACGACGTTTTTTGCAACTCGTGGCGCGACGGGGCTGCGATGCTCCCACACAACGTCACTAACACGATGCTTTTAAATAGCGTCACATAAGGGATGCTTTTTTACATCGCATAGGTAACGATTTTTGGCATCGCATAAGTGACGCTAAAACATGTCGCTTATGCGACGACGGGTAGCATCGTTTACACGACGGTCTATTGACGGACAAAAATTAAAACATTGGAGGCTCTTCGATCGGCATTTTCATGCATCCGATCGAAGAGCTCTCCAACGTTTGCAATTGCGCTGCGCTTACGAGCTCAAGCAAGTATATGCAGAATTGTTGTTTTGCCTAAGCTCTCTCTTATTGTCTCCCTCTGTCTCTGTTTCTCTCTTTCTACATCTTTCTCTCTTTGAATTCTCTCTCTCTCTCTCTCTCTTTATTGAAGGTTATTCAAGAAGCTAACCAAGCAAAAAGTATGGCTAATTGTAAGTACAATTTCTATTCTTTGTATATCATTTGAATTGTGTTATTTTCATTCGATAGCATACTCACACTTATTGATATGCACTTATACACTTATACATGATGAAGATGCACTTTCACACATATATACATATACACATGCACATACACACACATATATACACACAGATACATGTGCACATACACTTAGACATACACACATATACACATGCATATGCACAAACATTTCTACAACCACATAAAAAGACTTACATGCATGCATTATTGCATATATATATATATATATATATATATATATATATATATATATATATATATATATATATATATATATATATATATATATATATATATATATATATATATATATATATATATATATATATATACATACACACACACATGCACACATCAACATATACGCAAATACATGTATATGCACATCCACATGCATGCACATTCACATGCATGCACATGGATGCAAATGGAAATGCATCCACATACACATGCATGTTTCATACATATACACATGTATATACATACATTATACACATATATACATATATATATGCACATACGTACACACACATATACACATGCACACACACATGCACATACCTACATATACACATATACATGCACATACATATACACACATATACACACATATACACATGCACATGCACATACTCATACACACATATACACTTACACATGCACATGCACATACTCATACACACATATACACTTACACATGCACATGCACATACTCATACACACATATACACTTACACATGCACATGCACATACATACATATACACACACATACACATGCACATACATACATATACACATGCATACATATACAGTTAGGTACACACATATGAATGAATTATATAATTAAAGTATTAAAACACATATTCAAATGCACACACACATGCACATACCTACATATACACATATACATGCACATACACACATATACACATAGAGTTATACGTATACATGCATATACATATACACACACATACACATGCACATGCACATACTCATACACACATAACACTTATACATGCACATGCACATACATGCATATACACACACATACACATGCACATACATACATATACACACACATACATATACACTTAGGTACACACATATGAATGAATTATATAATTAAAGTATTAAAACACATATACACATGCACACACACATGCACATACCTACATATACACATATACATGCACATACACACATATACACATAGAGCTACACATATACATGCACATACATATACACACACATACACATACTCATACACACATATACACTTACACATGCACATGCACATACATACATATACACACACATACACATGCACATACATACATATACTCTACATACATATACACTTAGGTACACACATATGAATGAATTATATAATTAAAGTATTAAAACACATGCTTAATATAAACAATAACAACAATCAATAGAACAAAACTCTTCCTTACTTAATACCATATACATAATTCAAAACATAACTGAAATGAAAAATATATAGATAATATATATATATATATATATATATATATATATATATATATATATATATATATATATATATATATATATATATATATATATATATATATATATATATACATACATATAATCCAATGTCATAATCAACTAAAATCCTAATCATCATCATCATGATCATCATCATCATGAGCAATATCATGATCATTCTGATCTTCCTTATCCTCATCGTCATGATCACCCTTTGACGATCGAGATCGTCCCTCCTATGTCTGTCTCTCCACCTCATCCATATTTTTCTCTCCATAATACTCATGTATTATATATAACAAACATAAATAAATAAAACAATTAAACCATTCATAAAAATAAAATAATTATATAAAATTTAAAAATACTCACAAAGGCATCAGCATGATCTTGCATATACTCACTCAAACGCCGATATCCAAAATGTGTAGCATACTCGATCTCATCTTTCGTAGGATATCGGCCATAATCCATCCGCTGCAATGAAACAAACAAAAAACATTAGTTGCTTGCATTTTAACTAAAATAAAAAATATACTCACAATAACACATATACTTACAAATGTAGCTACAAAACCATTATGGCCCATTTGGCCTAGGTGCGATGTGTGGCCCGACTCCACTCTCTTCTTTGCAGCACCTTGTTTATTCAAGAAAAAAATACATAAATTAAATGTAAAAAATTACTAAAATATATAAAAATTATAAATATAAACTATTGATTTGTGTACCTTCTACTGAGGAAATGACTCCTGAAGACGTAGCTGTCTACAAAAAAACTTCCATGACTCAGGTGGTATGTTAGCTCGCCTCTTATTTTTTTTGACCATACAATATCTCCTGTTAATTTAATCTCAAACAGAAAAAAAAATCAGAATACATACACATATATACACACACATACACATACACATACCCACATACACATATACATGCAAACATATACACATACATATATGTATACATATACACATATACATACATATAACATAAACACACATACACATATCCACATATATACGTACACACACATGCATGCATATACACTCATTCATACAAAATACATGCATTTATCCCACAATAATGTGTAGTTGTGTATATGTGAATATATGTGTATGTGTAAATGTGTATATGTGAATATGTGTGTATGTGTAAATATGTATATGTGAATTTTTTGTGTATGTAGATAATCAGATTATTAATATCAAATACCATTATTTGCAGATGCTGATCAATCAGATGGAACTCCACCACCATCTCCTCATCGTGCAACGACTTTATACTATAAGTATATCAAACATTTAATTTTAAATATATTTGATGGATACATAACTTTTTTTTTTTGTTTCTTATTATGTGCAGATTTTGATCAATCAGAGGGTACTCCACCACCTCCTACCCATGCAACGACTTCACATGTGTCCTCCGATAGGAATTATGATGAATTTTACTATGAAGAGCATATTATATGTTGGTGTAACTCTTGTTATGGCACGTATCGAAGACCACGATTGGAATGTATTGAACATGAGGCAGAGTATGGTACTTTTGAGCATGCACCATCACCTAGTCAACGTGATAATGCTTGGGTATGTATTTTCTATATATATTAATGTCATTATTTTATTTAAAAACCATATATAAAATCAAATTATTGTTGATATACAGGAATACTTGCTCGATGATGATGATGATGATAATGTTTCTCATAATGTTAATATACCTCGTACACGTCATGGACTTGCTGTTCATCAAGTACAAGCAGAGGTTTCTAGAAATCCTCTACCTCCTGGTTTAGAGAATGAAACGGCTGGAGATTATCCATTGCTAGCTCATGATCATTCTTTAGTACAAAAATATGATAGAAGAAGATATGGAGGATGGAATAGAGGACCACTTCCTTTAGATGGAGAGGTTTTCAACTTTTGGGGTAATCACTATATGATTGCTCCATCCATTATTACTAATGTTGGGCGTGGTCTCTTTATTGTAAAGGATTTGTATGTGCCTCCGAACTCTGAAGTCACTCTTATGTCATTTTGTGGTCCTATATATGGATGGGGAGATTGGCATCGACTTTCACATTCTGTTCAGAGCATGAGTACTTATGGAATATGCTTGAACGCAGCATCCCTTACTAGTAGAAGGATTTTACATGCAGAAAATGAAAGATTATATATTGATGGAAGACCTTACACACATGGAAATATAGCAGGTTTAATAAATAGTAGTCGAGGGTTACATAATATTTCAAGGACTAATTGCACATCTGAGGAGCGTGAAAATAGTCATGAATCACCATACATGAGTAGAGATGTATCAAGATACATAGTTGTCAATGCTATTACTACACTGCATGTTGGTGATGAACTATTAGTGAATTATGGATGGCGTAGGCCTCCAAGAGCACCTTTTAGCTAGAGAGAATAAAAATTTTCTATCCATATTTAATAAGTTATATACTTAATTTTATATTTAAAGTTTACTTTTTATTCATTTATGGAATACTAATGAATTTTATTTATATGTGTAGATTCCAACGTATGATGTTGATGATATTCCTCCACAACATTCACAATTACCAGTAAGACCTCATTTAGCAGAAGCTTCCATGAGGAGGCTACGCAAAACTAATCCTGTGCAATATGCAAATTTGAAAGATCTATATTCAAAAGACGATAAAGTACAAGATTTGTGTGACAATGATGAAGATAATGACATGGCAGATTTTATTGAGGATTGGTATCAAAATGACAGTGAGAGCATTGATAGTTCTAAAAATGAGAAATATCTTCGAGAGGAATGTCTAAAGCGTGTATATGAAGGAAGTCGTTTGACACGACTTACTTATTCTCAACCTTCAAAATCGTTTTGGATGGAGTAATGTATCTGTTTCGACACTATTAAGGTATAATTTTCAATTTTCTATCCATATATATATATATATATATATATATATATATATATATATATATATATATATATATATATATATATATATATATATGCATAAATATATATATATATATATAAATACATGCAGGTTTTTATTTTTACTTTAGATAAGGTAAGAACAAGAACTTGAATTGAATGGACACTTTTTGTCCGCGCATCTTTTAAAACTATTAATGCATCTTTCAAAATATTCGCAAAAAATTTGATTGTTTGGATGGCAGGATACGATTGTTTGTTTTGGAGGATATGAAGTATGTACCTTCATTGAATGATTTGTCGATTCTATCATATGTTCAGTTTGAAAGTGTGAGAAGCGGATTTATAATTGCTATTCAAAGAATTTGGCATTGTTTATAGGCCATACAATGGTGACCTGGATGAATCGCCTGCACAGAGGTTACTCAAGATAGAGCAATCTGATTATAATGGACTAGTGCTAGCTGGATTCCTTGGGTATGCAGTAAACCTCTTGCATGTCAATGATGAGCATCTGAACTTTAGGATACAAAGTGGAAATCATGGTGGCTTGAGAGGATCACTTTTATACAGCTTGTTCAAAAAACTTCAGTGTCATAAACCTGAAGTTCTTTGAACAAGCTGTATAAAAGTGATCCTCTTAAGCCACCATGATTTCCACTTTGTTTCCTAAAGTTTAGATGCTCATCATTGACATGCAAGAGGTTTACTGCATACCCCAGGAATCCTGCTGGTACTAGTCCGTTATAATCAGGTTGCTCTATTTTGAGTAACCTTTGTGCATGCGATTCATCTAGGTCACCATCATATGGCCTATAAACAGTGCCAAATTCTTTGAATAGCAATTATAAACCCGCTTCTCACACTTTCAAACTGAACATATGATAGAATCGACAAATCATTCAATGAAGGTACATACTTCATATCCTCCAAAACAAACAATCGTATCCTGCCATCCAAAACAATCAAATTTTGCGTGAATATTTTGAAAGATGCACATAAGCATACACATATATAAAATTATATGCATATATATGTATATTTATTTATTTACTTTTTTTAATATATCTTTTTTTGATAAACTTACAGGTTATTATCTGAAAAGTTTTTACCAAGTCAGAATATTCTTCCTACCTCACATGATGAAATGAAGAAGATAATCAACAATCTTGGTATAGATTATCAATGTATACATGCATGTCCTAACGATTGTATTTTATATAGAGGTGAATATGCAGACTCTTTGACATGTCCCAAATGTCAATCTCATCGATATAAGGGCAAAGAAGGTAAAATCCCAAAAAAGGTATTGATAAATTTTCCATTGGCTCCAAGGATTAGACTTCAAAGCCCCGAATTATCAAAGCTTTTGACTTGGGGACATGATCACAAAAGTACTGATGGAATAATCAGAATTCCTCATGATAGTGTTGCTTTTTAGCATATTGATTCTACATGGCCTGAATTTGCACAAAATCCATAGAATCGAAAGTTAGGAGTTGCATTAGATGGGGTTAATCCATTCTCCATGAAATCCAGTAAATGGTCAACATGGCTAGTGGTAGTCATAAACTACAATCTTCCGCCATATCTTAGCATTAAAAAGGAACATTTAATGCTTTCACTTTTAATCCCAGGCAAAAGACAAGTTAAAGATTGACGATCTTCAAGAGTTATGGAGAGGTATTAATGTCATTGATGTATCGAAAAGCATCAATGAAAGACATATTACGGTTCTTGGTATTGTGGCTTGGACTATTCACAATTTTCCAGGAATGGTGTTTGTTCATGTATTGATGTAATTTTTTTATTCAATATGCATGTAAATAAATATGATTTAATCTGATTATATTTTTATCATTTTCCATGATGTAGGAATATCTACTAAGGGTTATAAAGCTTGTCCATATTGTGGTGATTGGTTGAGATCAATCTATAGTAAGAATCTCAACAAAAATTGTCCATATTGTGGTGATTGGTTGAGATCAATCTATAGTAAGAATCTCAGCAAAAATATTTATCTTCGACATCGACGATTCTTGCCTGATGATCATCCATTAAGATCTAAAAGAGAAGTGATACATTTCAATGGAAAGCTTGAAACAGGTCAGTGTCCAAAACCTATGACGCCTATGGATTGGTATAAAAAATGGATAGATGGACCTCTGATAGATCTAGAAGCAGAAATCTTCAGTGATGATTCAGATAATGAGTATGTGAATAGAGGTAAAGGAAAATTGGCACTCGCAGAGATCATATCAATATGGTATTCTTTGGAGTATTGGAAAGAGTTAAAACTATGTCATCTTCTTGATCCTATGCATATATTCAAAAATATTGGTTAGTCACTATGGCAGCATCTTCTTGGACTAAAAGATACCACAACATCAAAGAATGATTTGAAAGATCAAAAATCCAAACCAAAGTTATGGCGAGTTTTTGATAGACATCGACGAGAAAGGACTTATGCACCTACTCCTTGGGTACTTACAATAAAAGGGATACAGACTATCAACAATAGAATTCAATTGATTAAGACTCCTACATGATATGGAACATCTTTTCAAAACATGTTTACTATGGATGATAAGAGCTTATCTGGGTTAAAGACCCATGACTGACATAACTTTTTGAAACCTATTTTACCTTTGGTTATCGATGGATGTAAAGCGAAAGGAGTACGAGATGTGATCTATCGTCTTGGATCACTTATAAGGTAGTTATGATACTTTTATATTTAATATGTATGAATATTGGATATCTTTTATTTTTTAATTAACTTCTTTATAATTGTTTTTATGATATGTATAGGTGGATTACATCCAAAGAGATTGACAAAAACTCGATCCCACAAAAAAAAACGTGAATGCAAAGAGCTACTATGTTTGATGGAGAAAGAACTTCCTACTTCATTTTTTGATATTCAAGTTCATTTATTAGTTCATCTTGTAGATGAAATAGAGATTGCATGTGTTGTCAACACTCGATGGATGTTTTGGGCCGAGCGATTTATGGGAGTATTAAAAGGTTATGTGCGACAAAGAGCGAAACCAAGATCCATGGCAAAGGGTTGGATGCTTGAAGAGTGCATGTATTATGTTAGTGAGTACCTTGAAAGAGTTCATGAAGAAGCTCCACGTGCATGGACCAACAAGTCTTCTTCAAAAATAACAGATGAGGTATTATCAAGTAAGGGGGTTCCATTCTTATTTACATTTCAGGAAAAAAATGATGTTTCTACTTTTGTAGCATATAATAGCAAATGCATGCAAGCATTCCCTTAGCGAGTATGAGGAACTTCAAAATCTCCGAAGTAAAAGGCAAAAAAACAAAAGATTTAGACGTAATCTCGATAATAATGAGATTACAGATATATCTTCTTTCACGGATTGGCTATATAGTCGTTTGCAACACGCCAACGCAAATAATGAAGAAATCTCAGATGAGCAAAGAGAGTTAATGATAGGTTGTGAACAAAAGGTAATTTTATTAAAATAATATTTTATTTTTTTCATATATGTATGTTAGTTTCTATTTACTAATTGAATTTATTTTGCAAGCTCAAATGTTCACTAATATGTGGGCTTTTGGACAGCATATTAGAATCAAAGCCATTGATTCTTTACGTAAAACAGAGGATTCTAGTATTGTTGCTTCTTTCAAGCAACTATCACGTGCTATCTCAAAAGACACGAACCTTATAGATAGCGAACTTGGTTACATAGGAACTATTGTTGGTATCTATGAAATTTCATTTCGTACATTCAAACAGGTAGAAAAAAGTTTATATTTTTTTATAGAGTTAGTTATTTTTTTAAGCACCTAATAATGGGTTTTTGTTGTTATATATTTTGATAGGTCATTTTGAAGGTTGACTGGTTTCGAGCAGAGTATAAAGGTAGTAACTCCACATTAAGAAATGAATTATCTGGGTCTTGGGCAATTGATTCTTCCAAGGTAATGCGATCTACTAAAGAACCATATATTCTTCCTAGGCATATTGAACAAGCATTTTTTTATAAAAACCCAGATGCTCATCCTTGGTGGCAAGTCATTCATGTGTGTCTATGTGTGCATCTATGAGTGTGTGTGTTTATGTGTGTGTGTGTGTGTATATGTCTATGTGTGTGTATGTGTCTATGTGTGTGTATGTGTGTGTGTGTGTGCATCTATGAGTGTGTGTGTTTATGTGTGTGTATGTGTGTATGTGTGTGTATGTGTCTATGTGTGTATGTGTATGCATGTATGTATGCATATGTGTGTATGTGTGTGTATGCATTATGTATGCATATGTGTGTGTATGCATTATGTATGTGTATGTATGCATGTAAGTATGTATGTATGCATATGCATATGCATATGTATGCATATGTATGCATGTATGTGTATGTGTGTGTATGTCTCTCTATGTGTGTGTGTATGCATGTAGCTCAATGATGAGTAGCACCTCCTTTAATGTCAATCCGGGAAGACGTGAGGATGGTATGAAGACCTCGAGCAAGTGACGGCACAAGTGCGTGAGTGAGAAGCACACAAGCATGCACACACATACACACACACGCGCACACACAGCAAGACAAAGAGAGAGAGAATCAATGGAGTTCTTTAGATTACTTTCAAAAGCTCTTACAAGTTCGTTTCAATTACAATCTAACCTCAAAAATGAGCTCTCTAGCTCTTTTTATAGTTTTTGACTAGCTTTGGCCCTGTCCGGACCTAGTGTCCGGCCTAGTTAAAAATTAGGTTCCAGGGCTTATTTGAGGGCTCAAACGAAGTCTAAAAATTATGAAATTTGGTACGATGGTACTTCTAATACTCCTCAAGCTCGAGGACTCCTCGGCTTGCACAAAATGGAGTCTATTCTACCAAAAACGGGATTTACAATGTTTGTGTAGTGATTAAAATCACTTGAGTTGTTCATAACCCATGGGGAAAAATGATCTGGCCTTGTTGCCGTATTGTGCATGATTCCTCTGTTGCTTTGTGTGCCAACACTCCCCCCTTCCTAGCGTCTGTCGCCCCTGACAGACCTTTGTTCTCGCGGGTGGTCGATGTAATATTGGATGACATTGGTGGCCAGTTCATGTTCTCCTATCCTTAAGCCTCTTGCTAAATCGGCTTCCAATGCCTCCCAATTTATTGCACCGGGGGTCTCTGGTTGCGGGGTGGTGTAGTACTCTGAATACATAGCTTGTTCACATGCAAACAGTTGAAGCAGATGTGTCGGCTTTGGTGCGAAAATCTCCGAGTGATACTCCCAGAAACCTGATCTGAACATTTCTTCGAAGGTTTGTTTGTAGCAGGCGGGGAGGTATTTGATGCGTGCATGCCAAGCGTAAGCCACACGGATACTGGGGGTGGTACTCATGTCATACACCAAATCGTAATTTCCATTGCTAAACCCCGGAAGACGTACCTGTGGTGCGGCTGCATTTCTAAAGGTCTTCAGCACTACTTGCATCATATCTAAGATTTTAAGCATCATTTGCGCTGCTACATCTTGCATGGGCTTCAAGCGCGGCATCCAGTGGCGAATGGTCCCCATCATATATGCTACCGATGGTGGTCCTTGTGGTGGCGCGATGTACGGGTAGTTCAGCCATTCCTTGCATTGCGCATTGTTCTGTACCTTGATATTAAATGCCTTCCACGACCTGCGACGGGGGACTGGACCGTAGCATGGGTTGTACAGGAGGTGCAACGGCGCGTTGTTCCATGTGCGTAGCATTTCTGGATAGGTCTCTAAAAGTTTCTGCCGCCATGTTGGTTGACGAATCTTGCCTTTTCGCACCTCTGGAGGAAGGTCTTCAGGTTGAAATTGGGTCGCAAAAGTAGGAATCTGACCCGTGACTCTTTGTATTTCTGCATTATAATCAGCCAAGATAATATAATACGGCCTGTATTGGAGTTCCGATGAGAGAATCAGGCGTCTCGATGACAAGTTCTTGAAGTAAGCTGATTGTAACACAGTCTCCTCTATGACCCTCATGGCCTGATTTTGCACTACGGTGCGCTCTTCATGCGAAGTCCCTATTTCCTCCACTTGTCGTAACCATGGCGGCCGTGGTGCCTCGAACGTGTCCTGCGCTTCTTCTGTTTGTTGGCCTCCTGGGAATGGTTGCGGATCATATTCTTCATCAAACGTTTGTTCCACAGGAATTTGCACAACTTCTTCGTCCGTGGGAGCCTCCGGAGGGGAAGATGGTCTCTCATATTGTAGTAGGCGTGTTTGCAATTCAGTTACTTGTTCCTGGAGATCTTTTATGGCCTCTGCGTTGAGAAGCGAAGCCGCAGAGGGGGTGGTTGGAGGGGCAGCTGTTGGTCCTTGTTGGTGTTCCTGCTTCAGTTGTCCTAGCTCCTCCGATAGCTTATCATGTGCTTCGAGCAGCATGGCATAATCTTCCAATATAATCTTGATATTATCGGGGGTCACTGCTTGAAACTTGGATGGGCTGATGGGTGCCCCCGGTGTGCTCTCAATAGCTACCTCCAGGTTCTCTTGATTTTGTATTTGCAGACGTCTGTTCTCTTCCTGAGCAGCCGCAAGATGGCATTTAAGTAGCGCCATATTTCGCTGAAGTTTTGAGTTGCGTTCCAGCTGTGTCCGTAGGTGACCTTCTACCACCTGCACCGCTTCCTGATCTACGTTCTGTAGCTGTACATCCAATATATTGTGGGCTTCTTGGAGGGTGTGGAACTGTGTGTGGAGGCGAGTGTTCTCCTCTTCTAGTGCCGCCAGGCGGTGCTGTAGTGTCGCTGAGTGCTCTTGCAGGCGTTCGTTTTGTTGCTGGAGCTGAATGTAATCTGTTCTTAAATTTGATATACAAGCCAACATGGTGTCCAATGCATTTCCTATAGATGAGTGGGGGGTGTTTACCGTGGAAGATGCATGGGAAGGGAATTGGGGAAGGGAGACAATGAATGATGTGTCTATGAAAGTTGTGTGTGTGGGTGAAATTGGTGGAGGGGGAATGGGAGGAGGTGAAACCGTGGGTGGAGGTGCCGTGGGTGGTGAAATGTCCATACCTTCAGGAGTGGGTGTTAGTGTGGGGCCTGCCATATACATTGGTATGGTAGGTGGTGTGTGTGTGGAAGTGGTGAATAGATGTGACGTGGGGTGGGGAGCTGAAGAGGCAGGGAATGGTTGAGAGCCTGGTTGAAAAGCTCTAGCAAAAATGTCCTGGAGGGATTGTAGAAATGGAGAAAGGGATATCGGGGGTTGGGGTCGTAAATTTGAGAAGGGTGGAAAGGGTTGCGTGGTAGTAGGGAAGCCCATGAATGTGGATCTGGGGTCAGGGTGGCCCGTGGCTGAAGGCATTGGGGATGGTTGTCCTAGGGCAGCATCGGGAAGGGTTTCCGTGGGTTGTGTGGTGATGGGGTTTGCGTCAAAGATCGGGTTATCAGTGGTAGAGAATAGGGTGGCACTAGAGATGGGAGTACGAAAGATGAAGGTTGGATCAGTGGGTTGAGTGGTCGATGGGATTTCCACTGTCTCTGTTCTAGGAGGTGATGGTGGGGGAGTAGGTGGTAGTGGTTCGGTGGACTCCTCATGGGTGGCGGGGTGCTGTTGACTAGCTGTTTGGGAGGTTGGTGTAGTAGTTGGCTCTTCTGCAACTGTAACGGGAATTTGGATATTTTTACCTGAGCGAGGTCGTGTCTGGAACCTTCGTGGGTCATATTGAACTGAAGGCCTCTGAATGGCAGTGCGCACAGCTTCTACAACTCCATATGTTTCTGCCATCAATAAGAGACCTTCCCTGTACTCTGAGTCAACTCCCGCTTCTTCCAACAACTGAGTCATAAGTACTCTGCTGCTCTGTTCAGTGAGTAACTGCTGCGATCGCATTCTTTCCATAATCTGATACAGCCTTCGGAGTTCTGCTGTATATGCTGGGGCTTCAGTGGTCTCTTCTTCATACGCTTCTTCTTCTTCCGCGTGTCCGTGTTGTTGACTTTGCTGAGCGTCACTCCAATGGACATGTCTACCGTCTGTAGACTTTCTTCTTCTTCGTGAGGATGTGCCCTGCTCCTCTGCCTCTGAATAAAACTCCACATCAGAGAATTGTGTGCTTTGTAGGAATGCTTCGAAATCCTGGGGGTCCAGTCCTTCAGCATCTCCAGTGGCAGCAAATTCGAATTCAGGTGTAACCGGAGGAGCCGATGGGGTAGGTTGTGTCGTAGTGTCAGATTCCGACCTGGGTATCCTAATGGTAAAGGGAGGTACAGTGCCCTCTCTTAATGGTGATGCCTCAGGAGTAGTCAGGACTTCCCGTGTCTGGACGCAAGGGATCGCGCCCCTCATGCGCTTGGACTGATGTGTGGATGTCTTGAGCCTTTTAAACATTTGTAATTGTGCCCAAGTTAAGGCACGCTCAATGGGGACATCATATGCCAAGCATCGGTAAATGATGCGTGTGAGTGCACAGCATCCGTTCACCACTAATTTCCTAGAAGCCCGTTTATTCGCTTCATACAACTGATCTATAATCCACACTGGTAGCTTAATAGGTAACGCACCTGCTTCCGCCAAGTAGAGAGCAAACCAGATCTTCTTGTGTGGTTGCGTGAATCGGTCTTGACCGGGGAAGGCGAAATGTTGCATGCACATTCGGAGAGGGATGGACACATTTGGGGTGAGGGCTGCCATGTCTTTCAGCTTCACTAGTTTCCTGTCCTTCATGTTGGTGGGAACGAGAGCGTCCTTTTCTGAGGGCACATGCGTGCCATGCATATTTAAAGCGTCGCTTACCAACTCCACAGTAAGTTCAAACCTCTTCAACTCGTTGTTGCCCAGCAATGAGGGGAGAACAAATGATCCGGGTTGGTCCTTATCTTCATTAGCTTGTAATGTGGAGACCAGATAGTAACATCGGAGGAGATCGGGTTTAGGTAATGGGGCTTCAAAATATTCCGCCAATCCTGCTCGTTGCCATATGGTCTGGAGATCTTCGGTGTTCTGTAAAGTCTCGAACTCCTTGGAGAAAAATTGGAATCGCACCCATGATCTGTCATACTCGCATTTAGACTCCCAGATATACTTGGCCTCACCTAATGGACCGGGCATGCCATTGAACCAATGAGAATTGGCATGAACTCTTTCCGTGATGCCTGTAGGTGGATCTGGCACCGGGAGTTGCTGAAGGTGTTGCATCTCCACTGGTCGTTCCGTCGGGGGCACATCCACGGGTATACTATCCACATCAATTCCCGCAGTAAGTATCCCTACTTGTGAGCCCGAACCTGTCACTTCTGCCATTTTACTGCTTGCCTTCTGATTCTGTGAGAATATAGAAGCATGTGTTAACATCGTAATGGACAGAATAAATCCGTTGCTGTCCCCGTTACAACATTAACATGAGGCAGATGATGAGTTAGTGGTTAGTAAGTGCACGAAGACAGTGAGTGTAGTTAACGTTTGTGTATTCCTAGGAGACTAATGCCGTTAGTAAGTGGGGTGAATTTACAAATCGGGGTCGAGGGGTTTATTACAGGTCTTAGACTGCCAAATGCAGTGGATGGGCTTTGCTTTCGGTATCGTAGAGACTCTAGAGAGCTGTGTCGGTGTCGCTGTTTAGGAATGGGGCCTTTTAGGGACCCACTTATAAGTGATTACATGCATGCTCTTGGGTCTTGGTGTGTCCCTAAGTGTTGAGAACGAGGGAATACTAGTTGTACACGTAGTTGGGTTATGCTGCATAGGTTGTGGCCTTGGCGTAACTACTTGTGCCCTCAGGCAAGCCTTAGGCACCCAGATTTGTCTTGATTGTGGGCTTGCCTTCATCGACTTCTTGGGCACCCAAATAGATTTTACTTTAGCAGACGAATTTCTGAAAGACTTCTTATTAGCGTCGTGTTGTTGGTTACTAATAAGAGGCTTTGCCCGTGTAGTTGACTTGAGTGCAACCGGGTGTTCGCCTTTCCGCACCCACACTTGTTTCACTTGCTGGGACATTGTGCTGCGCAGGTACTTTTGATCTCGGACATAGGTAGTATTCTGCTTCTTGTGCCTGTGATCCGCCTTTGGTTGTTGTCTCCTTCTGGCCTTTGGAAAAGAAGGGAGTTCCGTTGCATCCCTGACTCCTTTTTTGCAAATATCTTTCCTCTGCAACACAGGGTTTTGAACAAGAACAGCATGGTCATCTTCATGTGTACCCCTGGAAGGACCAGGAGTCTGTGCCTTTCCTAGTTCCTTGAGTGCTCCATTGTCTAGTTCTACTGTAACTCGACTATGATTGACCCAAACCTGGAGAAGTCCACTTCTTAGGTTTAGATTGACTGCTTGGTCATAGATCCAATCCTGACCCAAGACGAGAGGTTCAGTGAGATCCTCATCTTGACACACTAGTACTTTAACGGTCATTGCCTCATCGTGAATGTAGAGGGGAAGTTCCACCTCGCCCATGCAAGGGGTTTCCACGCCTCCCAATCCTATAAGATATGCTTCCACAGGATTGACAGTCAATTGTAATTCTTGGCAGTAAGACAATTTAACAGCACTAGTGGCTGCACCTGAGTCAATCAAGGCTCTTACGGTTCTTGCACTCTTTCCTTGTCCTATATCTAAGGTTACGAAAGGACGTCTATCAATTATCCTATGCGAGCTTGTTCCTGCAACTTCACACATGGCCATAGGAAATCCTTGATCTGCATGGTCAACTGTTCTAGTCTGATCTCGGCCTTGTCTGCGTAACTTCATCCTTCTGATGCGTTCTAAAGCCTCTGCTTGAGCCTCTTCTCGAATGCGCTTTTCTTCCTCTTTGCGTTTCTTAGCAGTGTTGAGTCGGCTGAGCATTTCCTCCGTGAGGGGTTCCTGATACAACTTGACTCTACAACCGCTAATATAGTTTGGGAGAACATCACCCTCTAACGTGGCTAGTTGTACTGCTCCGCTCGTGGAGATCCTATTGATGATCATAGGTCCGTAGCCTCTCTTTTCTAGCTTCCTAGCGTGTTGTTTTAGTGTATATACTAAAACTAGATCTCCTGCTTTCAAGCCTTTATCCTTCACGTGGGCATCGAAATATGCCTTCTGTCTCCTCTTGGCTGCATATATCCCTGCAGCGGCTCTCAGTCTTGTTTCTCCTAATCGTTCAAGGTCAAAGATCCTAGAGGAGAGCTCATGACCTGTCCATTCGTGCTCTTGTGCTACTCTCAATGTAGGGATCAGGAAGTCCAAGGGTAGCACAGCATTTTGGCCAAATACCATCTGAAAGGGAGTGGCTTGGAGTACCGTTTTGTAGGCCACTCGGTATGTCCAAACAGCATGGTGTAGCTGTTTGTCCCAATCAGAGCGTTTAGTGTTCACTAATTTCGTCAGTACATTGCATAAAATCTTATTAGTGCTCTCAGCTTGTCCATTAGCTTGAGGGTGATAAGGGGCAGACTTCTTGTGTATTACCAAGAATTCTTGGAGTAGATTTTCAATTACTTCATTCAAGAAATGAGTGCCTCTATCACTTACAAGCTCTATAGGTAGTCCATATCTCGTGAATACATTCTCGAACAAGAATTTGGCAGTTGTTTGAGCATCGTTCTTGGTTGTAGCTTTTACCTCAACCCACTTGGTGAGATAATCTGTTGCCACAATGATGTATTCCGCATGAGAACCTTTGGCTAGGGGATTAATAGGACCTACGAAGTCTATTCCCCACTTAGAGAATGCACGTCCACCCATCATAGGTTTCAGTGGCATCTCATCTTTGCGTATAGGATACTGAGTCCTCTGACATACATCGCACCGTTTCACATAGGTATGTGCATCCATGTGAAGGGTCGGCCACCAGAAGCCCGCAAACATTATCGCCTTGATCACCCGATCTGGTCCAAAGTGTCCTCCTGCTACCCCTTGGTGAGCAGTTTCCAAGATCTTGAGATATTCACTTTCATGGACACATAACCTCAGGTAACCATCTTTACCGCGCTTATATAGATTATCACCTATGAGTGAGTAATCCTGGGCTTCTTGTTCTAAACTCCTTTTCCTAGCTAGAGTCATGTCTGGAGGGAATGTGTTTGTCCTCAAGAATGATACTAGAGGTTCACTCCAATCTGGCACAATGGATACTTGATAGAGAGTGGCATGTTCCACAGGTGGTTTAGTGCAGCAGATTGGGCATTCCTTGCACAACATTTGGACATCAGCTTCCATAGTTGGCCAATGCACTCCGAATCTCTTTAAGGTCTGTAAGGTTCGTTGCTTTGAATGGTGTTGCTCTAATGCACCAACATGTGCTAATTGCAACCATTTAGCGTACTCATCCTCTTCTACGCAACAAGCCAAGATCCCTTGATCTGTGTGCTTGTACATGCTTCCTGCCATGATGTGGTACTTTTGGGCTTTTACAACCTCCCTATTCCATGTGTTTATCACTGGATGATTAGGCCCGTATGTCAATACTGGTACCAATGGCTTAGCCCACTGCGGTATAACTTCCAAATTAAACAAGTAAGCATCAGGAAGGTCATCTGACACTCCTTGTGGGGCTTCTCCTGATGTGATCCTAGAGAGGTGATCTGCTCGTAAGTGAGTCCTACCTTTTCTTACCACAACCTCAAAGTCATATTCCATGAGCAAGAGAAACCATCTCACTAACCTTCCTGTATTGCATGGCTTGTTTACGAGATATAGTAATGCCTGATGATCAGTAAAAAATTTAAACTTATTTGCAAGCAAATAGTGTCTAAATTTCTTAACTGCATATACCATGCCTAATCCTTCTCGCTCTGTAGTGGTGTAATTCCGTTCTGCCGCATTCAATTGTCTACTGGCATAGGCAATTGGAAGATCCATATTACCTTCACCGGTAGGTTGTGCAAGCACACATCCAATGGCATAATTGGATGCATCAACATGAACATGGAATGGCTTATTCCAATCTGGTGTGGTCAAGATTGGTGCTGAACACAATCTTCGTTTAAGCTCCTGGAAGGAATTCTCACATTCATCAGTCCACTCAAAGTTAGTCAAGAGTCCGTACATGGGCTTTGCGATGACAGCATACATGTGGATGAAACGTCGGTAATACCCACAATGCCCCATGAAAGCTTGTACTTCCTTGACATTCTTTGGCCTCGGTAGCTCTGCTATGGCTCTCACTTTTTCTTCGTCTGTAGATATGCCATTCTTTGACACTATGTGTCCTAGAATCTTGCCTTGCCTGACCATAAAAACGCACTTTTCTGGGTTCAGGCAGACTTGATATTCTCTACATTTGTCAAAGATTTGTCTGAGTTCAGGGATATGGGTTTGTCTAACATTGGAATGAGCACAGAGATCATCAACATAGACTTCTAAACTCTTCCTCAGGAACTCCTTAAACACATGGCACATCAGCCTCTGGAAGGTCGCGGGTGCATTGGTAAGCCCAAATGGCATTACTCTAAAAGCAAAAATGCCCCATTCTGTGGCAAAGGCTGTCTTATGCTGATCCTCTGGAGCTATGGTTACTTGATTGTAGCCCGAAAATCCATCGAGGAAGCTGTACACTTCCTTGCCTGCCACTCTTTCTAAGAGATGTTCTGTGATGGGAAGCGGATAGTTATCTCGAATCGTGGCGGCATTAACCTTTTTCAAGTTAATGCACACACGCAGCTTGCCATTCTTCTTGGGCACCACTACGATGGGGGATACCCATTCAGTGTGCTCAATTTCATAGATAAATCCAGCTTCGACCAATCTATCTATCTCTTCCTTGATCTTAGCAGCGTAATTATCATTATATGTATAAGGCTTTTGCTTAGAGGGTTTGGCGTCTGAAGTCATGGGGATGGTGTGCGAGCATATGTCCGGGTCAACCCCTTTCAAATCCTTGTAACTCCAAGCGAATACATCTCTGTATTCTCTTAGCAAGGCAATCAATTCGTGCTCTTCTTCTTCTGTCAGGTCATGGCCTATATACGTGCATCTCTCCTCTCCTTCTTCTAAGGCCACTACTATTTTCTTGGTGGTTTCTTTGTTATCATAGGCCTCTTCTGATTGTGCCTCTCGTTTCGGCATTCTTATCATGACTCTCCTATCATCTATCTCATACTTCTTAAAATTTTCGGGGACCTCAAACAAAGATTCTTCCTCTTCTGGTGAGGCTTCTCTCTTCTTTCGTTTCTTCCCTTCTTCCTTCGGGCTCACATGTGTTGCTAATCTTACGTCATTTGTCAGCTCTCCATGCCTCTGGGTTTGAAATTCTACTTCATGGAAGTATTCTTCATCTGATGCAAATGGTGGGTCCATAATGATTGACTCTAGATCGGAGTCACTTGCATCCTCAAATGCATCAGGGCTAGGTTCGCATTCTTCTAGAACTGCCTCTCCCATGATTGGCTCTATGGAGAAGACTGAAATGTCATAGCCATCCTCATCACAGTGAGGTGTCCATTGTTCTTCATTGATGGCTACATCCATTGTTGCTAAAATTTCTGCCCAACCGTGAGGTTCAAATTCTTCGTCTGGAAAAACTACAGGTGCATAGGCTGGGTCTTGGATTGATCTATGGGTTTCTTTCGCACCTACCTCTCTAGCTTTCTCTCTCTTCTCTTCTTCTACTGCTACCTTGCACATCCATAAGTGGGTGTCTTCATGCATCCATGAGGATCCAGACCCTATGGAATGCACCGATTCTGTATCATCTTTGGCTCTATGGATGGGATTCCATTGGATAGGAGGGACATCTCTATGAGAATAATCCTTGAGATTGACTTTGGTTGTAACACCTAAGTGCTGCAGGTACAAAGAATTGGTCCCCCAATCCTGTACCACTTGCAACTGTCGCATGAATGGTCTTCCCAAAATCATCTCATAGGCATGATTTTTGCTGAAGTCACATATAGCAAAACTATGCTCAAACTCGACACCACAAGTGGTGAGAGTTATTCCTTCTAGCAATCCTAGGGGTCTCTCTATGTGACCATCGGCCATTTGCAATTTCATTCTCGTTGGCCTGAGTGTAGGCTTGCCCCAACGCTTCCAAAGGGAAGTGGTGGCAATTGCAACTCCTGCACCTGAGTCCAAAATTGCCTTAGTGGTGTAGTCCTGGTAGGTAATGGGAAGATAGGTGTTCCCTTCTTCACCTTCACACATATCTCCTATCTTATCCAAGGGAATTTCTGGCACTGTCCTATGGGATCCTACCCTGGAACGTGGTTTTGCAACTTCAGTTACTTGACTGGCTGCATATTTCCGCGCTTCTGGTCTATCCTTGGGCAGTTCTTCCAAAGTGAGATCGCGCTGCACTTTGGTGTTCTTTACTATCTCCGTGTTCCTAGGTATGACTGAATCGTCGTTCCTTACCATGACTGTGGGTGCTCTCACACATGTGGACTTTGCTTCCCATGGGCCTGTGAAGTGGGGTAGCTCCTGTATGGAATTAGACTCAAAGTCCAATCTCTCATGAGACTGAGTACTCTCATGTTCCCCGTAAATGGATGGGATGTCTTGTGGGAATTGGTCGTGTGCATCGTCCACAAGTTCAAATGGAGGGGCGACCTCACTTTCGTTATCCCATTTGTCTTCTTGAATCTCTCGTAGGAAGTCTGGTGCAAACCGATTCATAGAAGAAGAAGTCTCTGGCTCAGTAGAATTAGGCGCATAAGCAACCTGGGAAGGAGGGCTTATTCTTCCGTTGGCTCTCTCCTTGCTCTCATAAATGGCTGGAGCACCAGCTTCTTGGGGAGGATTGCTTATTCTATTACTCTTCCGAGCAGGCTCATACACTCCCTGAGAAGGAATGTAGGCAGACTGTGGAGGTACGTGAGCTTCCGAGGGAGGCTCATCTGCCTTTTGGGGGGGGAGATAAGCTTCTTGAGGAGGCACCTGGGCTTCCTGAAGAGGCTGGCTTATCCGTTCTCTTGCCCTTTCCTTTCTTTGAGGGGTAGGTTCCTTTTCTGACTGTGCAATTAGCCTCTCTATTCCTTCTAAGGAGAGGAAGTTGTCTGGTTTAGTGGAATTGGCCGCATAAACTTCCGATGGGTAATGGTTCATGTTATTGCTTGCTTTCTCTCCCTCTTGATTTTTTTCTTCCTTGGCAGATCTTGCAATTATCCTCTCTAACTTTTCTAGGAATCCATCCAAGTGTAATTGCGTTTTGGCTGAGCCTGAGTAATTGAAAAGGCGACTGGCTTCAAACATAGTCTGAGCCAGTGCGACCATTTTCGCGCACAGTTTGGTTCTTTCTATCTCTAGGTCAGCTCTAGGATAGCACTTGTCATGATCCGTGACGTTTGGCCCTTCTTGGATTCTGGCCTGATATGCTTTAAGCATCATGTCTATGTCTTCGGGAGTGGGATCAGCTAATACCGATCCTGTTTGGGGTGGTGGGTGGGTTACGTGGGCTGTCTTAGAGGGTGAAGGGATGGAGGGTGATGGGGATGGTAGCGGTGGGAATGTGTGAGAGTGCGGTTGAGATGTGATCTCTATGATTCTAGCCTTGGTTTCTCGTAGACTTTCCTCAAGTTCACTCATCTTCTTTGCCCATTGCCTTTTCATGCGTTCGCGGCTATCTCTCCAAGCTCTTGTTCTCTTTTTATTTTGGCTCTCAGTATCGCTAGTGTCTGGGCTCTTTTCCTTGCCTACCCCTTGGTTTTGCTTCACTGCTTGAGCTCTCCTGACTACCTGTACGGGTGCAGTGGAAGTAACACTTCCGCTGGAATCTACCACTAACTCAATAACATTGATGGGCGTGATTTTTGGCATATTACTGGGGTTCTTTGGGCAATCTCGTAAGAGATGCTCTTTTCCACAATCTTGGCAGAAGCCTTGGATCGTCACTGACTGGGGTTGTGTAGGTGGAGGCAAGGGACAATCACGAATGAGGTGATCTCCTTGGCATCTGTAGCACGGTCCTCTTGGGAATGGAGGTCTTACCTGCCTAGATTGAGGCCTAGGGTTGGGGTTTGCATACATGACATTCGTGTAATCTGACTCCCAACTAGGTTCGTTTGTCTCTTTGCTATAATAGGACTCACCATGCTCAGGAGACTGCATGTAGTAGGCCTGGGGGCTATCAACATGTGTAGAATCAAAGCTATGGTCACTCAGGTCACTTTCAGAAAGCAAGGATGTTACAGGGACTATAGCTCTATTCAGGTTCTCTTCTGCAGCAGTATACTTTACCGGAATCACATTAGCTGGGGCTGGGGGTTATTGTGCTAGCACAGGCTGAGGCCTTTGTTGGTTTTGATATTGAGGTTGGAAATTTTGTTGTGGCCTGCCATATGGTTGTGGAGGGTATTGGTTCTGGTATCTGCCTTGTTGGTAGGGCTGAGGGTAGGGTTGCCTAACCGCCTGCTTGTTGTATGGGCAATCTTGTGCGGTGTGGTTGGTGTATCTCCGTTCTATGGTGCAGTACTGGCTACTAGGGTTTACTTGGGGTTGAGCCATAATGGGATAGACGTTCGCCATATGGTCACCACCGCATGTATAGCATCTTTTCACAGGGGCAAACCTTGGGATTTGTTTGCTAGTTACACCTAATTTTTGAGCTACCTTCTCAGCGAGTTCCTCAATTGATGTAGATTGCGTGGAAGAGTGGCTAGATGCACTATCTGAATCTTTGTAGATTTTGGAAAGCTCTAGCTCTTCCCCTAGGTTATCTTCAATGTCAATGCACATACGTACACACTCTTCTATAGTCCTAGGGTCTTTCAGATACACGTAGGATCTCAATTTTGGACTCAGCAATCCGTCAAGGAATAAGGCTACTTGTTTAGCAGATGTGGGTAGCTCCGAAATAGGGCACCTTTCAAGATATTGTCTAAATCTTCTTCCAGCCAATCTGACAGTCTCTTGAGGGGTTTGCTTGAAGCTGTGAATCAGTGAGGAGGTATTGTGTCTTATGCCACTCTTGGAGAATTCAATAATAAATGCTTCTAGGAGTTGGTCTATGCTCCTGAACTGGCGCTCATCCAATGGCTGAAACCATGTAAGTGCTGTGTTCCTAAGGGTTAGACCGAAGGCATTGTACTGCGTGAACAGATCTTCCACTTGTTCAGCTCTCAAGACTTGTTTGAACTCCGCCACATGATCATAGGGATCTCCTGTGCCGTCAAAGTAATTCTTCATGGACTTAACTAGCTGGGTGGGTCTCAAAGTTCTTGTGTGCTCTCTAGGTCTCGGCAGAGGGAATCCATCTACATTTCTTTGGTTCCTGTGGGTTCTATGCATCTCAGGTTCTACCCTATTCGTCTCTGTTCTCATTCTTTCTCTGCCCACTGGGTTGGCAAAACTTACTTCCGGTCTATTTCTACTTCTGTCTCTTTGCGTACCATGAGCTTGGGAAGTTCCAGCCCCAGGGTGACCATAGGATACATTTGATCTTGGTTGGGGGAAAATAAATTCGCCCTTCCAAGTGTAGGCATGCCTATCATTTTCTGTCACCACAAAGATCCGTTCTGAAGCATGATCTAAGTAGGTCACTCTGCCTGGGCTATCCGGATCCTTAAACTCATAGATCATGATATTTCCTATGTCTGTTGGCTGATTAGACTTATACCTCCAAAAGGCTTCATCAGTTTCTCGATTGAGGAGCAACTCTATGCTCTTGTTGTCTTGGGGGACCCACTCAGGCGTGATAATCCTAGTGAGAACTGATTTACCTCGAGGGGTTCTAGGTTCCGCACCCATGTTTCCTTGTTCCAAGTCACCTATGTCAGCTTCTGAAATTACATTTCCAAATTCATCTGTCCTATCTGGATGACTGGTGACCACGTATATGGTTCCTTCTTTGTCCAGGTATGCACCGTTTTCAAACTTGACAGCTGGGTGCTCTAGTCCTATGGATTGATCAGGGTTTTTAATCTGGACCACTGATCTTCCTAGGCCGTCCTCATAGATGCTCGCACCTAATCGGTTGGTCCTAAGATATTCCAGCTGTGTTTTGTAAGGGCCTTCTACCCTGTACAAATAAGGCACACCTGAACTTCCCGTAGGTCTTTCCATACCTTGAGACATCCCTGATTCACTGGTATCAGAGCTAGGGTAATGAGAGTGGTGACTCAACTGTTGAGCCAAAGACCTTGTAGTGTGATTGACACTGGCCTCTGAAGACCTAAGGCTTTGTCTCTCTCCTACTAGGTGTCGTCCTGATCTAAGGTTCATATGCCTATCTAAGTAGCCCAATTCTTTACCCAGCGTACAACCTCGTTGCCGATCAATTGGTACCAGTCACTTGATTCTTTTTAGTTATTCCTCGTGTTTAAAGTCTTGTCTGCTATTACGTCGTCAGGAATACTTGAATGTTCTTCGTACTTTCAGGTTGATCGTTCCACGTTAGGTTCTTTCCTTTATGTTGTCGACAGTACAGAGATTAAGTTTTTAGCTTGAACTTGAGTTTTTAGGTAGTCTTCAACTTGATAGTGGCATATCGTCGCCCTGACTTACTCCTACTTCTAATCGTTCTTAGCCTAAGCTAGGAATTGACGAAGAGGAGTTGAGAATATTCCGACCTTTCTTGCCGAACCTTGCTCTTTAGTGCTCGAGAAGTTGATTCTCAAGCGTGCGCAACACCCTTGCTTGGATACTCTCAATTGCTTCTCAATAGGCCTGCATAAATCCCAAGATTAGCTTTAAGTAGACCTTTCACTTGATAGACAAATTATTTCAGACACTTTGTTCCCCCTTATGTATTGCTAGAAATTTCCTCTAGAGCTCCCTTGGTGTTTCTACCCCTCTGTGGGTCAACTTCCAAAGATCCTATCTGAAAATCAACGCGTTATTCTTATAAAAAACAGTTGAGGGTGTGTAGTATATGTCACGAGCTTTCCGACAAGCTCTAGAGCTCCGAAAATGGATTTCGTATGAAAAAGTTATGACCGTTCAGGGTTTAGGGGGTTGACTAGACAAACCGAACCTTTCAGGGGTTTTAATGCATTTTCTAAGGCCTTCGTAAGTATACGAGTACATGAAAGTGCAAATATGCCCAAAATTTAGCCTAAATTTCCAGAAATTCACTCCTTAATTTTTTGCCGAAAATGCATGTCTATCGCGATAGACGGTGTCTGTCGCGATAGACACAATCTATCGTGGGGGCTGTCTGTCGCGATAGACGGTGTCTGTCGCGATAAACAGTGTCTATCGTGGATTTCTGTCTGTCGCGATAGACGGTGTCTGTCGCGATAGACAGTGTCTATCGTGGATTTCTGTCTGTCGCGATAGACGGTGTCTGTCGCGATAGACGGTATCTGTCGCGGGTTTCTGTCTGTCGCGATAGACGGTGTCTGTCGCGATAGACGGTATCTGTCGCGGATTTCTGTCTGTCGCGATAGACGGTGTCTGTCGCGATAGACAGTGTCTATCGTGGATTTCTGTCTGTCGCGATAGACGGTGTCTGTCGCGATAGACGCTATCTGTCGTGAAATTCTGTCTGTCGCGATAGACAGTGTCTGTCGCGATAGACGGTGTCTATCGTGGATTTTTGTCTGTCGCGATAGACGGTGTCTGTCGCGATAGACGCTGTCTGTCGTGGGTCTCTGTTTGTCGCGATAGACGGTGTCTGTCGCGATAGACAGTGTCTGTCGCGATAGACGGTGTCTGTCGCGATAGACTGAAAAAATGCAAATTTTTGAAAAACTTCTAGTGATCTAGAGTGCCCTCAAGGTGTAGGTTACAGTGCTAATCATGCATTCACAAAATGTTAAGATTTTCTGTCTGTCGCGATAGACAGAGGTTGTCGTCCCGGGACCTGTGCAGAGCCTGTCGTACCTGCGCACACTGCTGGGGATGATGGTACAGCAAAAAACCTGCAAAATAGCTCAAGAAACATGCAAAAAACAGCGCATGCAAATTCGCTCTCTCGCTCTCTGTCACAAGTGAAATGAGGGAAATGAGGTGGAGGTAGGGATATAGTCAAAAAACTGAAATTTTCGCGATGATGGAGATGGACGTGGGAGATGGTGATGATGATGATGAAGAAGGTGAAGAAAGTAAAAGAAAACCGATGAGAGTGAAGAAAATACCTATGACTCCAACGCGTCAACTATACGTCTTACCATCACACGCTCGTCCTCAAAGCTCGATCCCCGGCAACGGCGCCAAAATTTGGTGTAGCTCAATGATGAGTAGCACCTCCTTTAATGTCAATCCGGGAAGACGTGAGGATGGTATGAAGACCTCGAGCAAGTGACGGCACAAGTGCGTGAGTGAGAAGCACACAAGCATGCACACACATACACACACACGCGCACACACAGCAAGACAAAGAGAGAGAGAATCAATGGAGTTCTTTAGATTACTTTCAAAAGCTCTTACAAGTTCGTTTCAATTACAATCTAACCTCAAAAATGAGCTCTCTAGCTTTTTTTATAGTTTTTGACTAGCTTTGGCCCTGTCCGGACCTAGTGTCCGGCCTAGTTAAAAATTAGGTTCCAGGGCTTATTTGAGGGCTCAAACGAAGTCTAAAAATTATGAAATTTGGTACGATGGTACTTCTAATACTCCTCAAGCTCGAGGACTCATCGGCTTGCACAAAATGGAGTCTATTCTACCAAAAACGGGATTTACAATGTTTGTGTAGTGATTAAAATCACTTGAGTTGTTCATAACCCATGGGGAAAAATGATCTGGCCTTGTTGCCGTATTGTGCATGATTCCTCTGTTGCTTTGTGTGCCAACAATGCATATATGTGTGTATGTGTGTATGTGTGTGTATATGTGCGTCTATGTGTGTATGCATGTGTATGTGTGTGAATGCATCATAATGTGTGTATGTGTCTATGTGTGTATGTATGTGTGTATATGTGTGTGTATGTGTGTGCACGTCTATGTGTATGTGTGTGTGTCTATGAGTGTGTATGTGTTTGTGTGTGTGTATGTGTCTATGTGTGTGTATGTGTCTATGTGTGTATGTGTATGCATGTATGTATGCATATGTGTGTGTATGCATTATGTATGCATATGTGTGTGTATGCATTATGTATGTGTATGTATGCATGTGCATTATGTATGCGTATGTGTGTGTAAAACTGTGTTACTGACTAGCCGAAATCGTTACCGAAAAAATATTAAACGCAAAACAGTAATTCACCGTAAACTGTATTAAACTTTCAGTATCATTACCGAAAGACGCGCGTTACCAGACTAACGTGGGTTCTTGGGAGTGGTAGGGGTCTATTAGACAGAGGCCCTGTACTCTTTTCCCAATTCTTAGTCACAACATCAAAAAACACGAATGCGCGTCTTAGCTCAGTTACTGGCAGTAACTAGACAATATTTGGTTTCTATACTCCTGCGTACCGAATTTCTCCAGACTAACCTGCTATTGGAACAGAGCAGTAGTCCATTCTACAGATTCACTAGTATGTAATAGATCAACTAGAGTGAATACGATAGCAGACAGATTCACTCGTCACAACACTTTCCAGTGGTCTCAACTAAAAGTTTACGTTTACCGAAAGCAATAGTTCGTCCTCATCACCGAATGCAATAAGTTCAGTAAAACAAACAGAACATACTCAACAGTGCATCAGGTTGTCAAATCAACTCACGCAGTAATATAACTACTCAGACTGACTCAGGGTACTTTAACAACTGAAGAACACATGACAATACGATATGATAACAATACTAAGACACATAATCCGTCATTCAACTACCCATTACGGTGAACTTTAGTATAAACAGACGATGCAGAACTCAACACTAACAATACTCAGAACTTCACAACAGTGTAAACAATACTCTGACAAATAATTAGGCGAACAATACTCTGGCAATTCCAGAAAAGACGTCTCTCGGACCATTCTCCTTACATTGCTTTATATAGAATTTACAAGATGCGCGTACCAACTTTTCGTGCGTATTTCGAAAACTCTGTTACATCCGGCAGTCATTACATTTGTCCCACTCCGGCGGCCAACTAACACTGGCACACATGGTGGGCTCGAACCCGCAAGTTATTTTGATTACAAAATCACTGTTCGTCGATGATTCCTTCTAAATACATATTCCTAGCTAATCTAAATGTACGGGCTATTTTTTTCTTAAGGGTTTCTAATAGTTGCTTAAGGGTATCTGGTTCTAATATTTGCGCATCTACTCTAACAGAACTAAGGGTGATGGCTTCAGTAAGTAAAATTTCGGCCTGTGTTTGCAAAAAGGCCTCCTGTAAGTAGAAGTCGTTGGATAGTGCCGCATCTCTGGCTGTCTTTATTTCACTGACTTGCTTCTGCATTTTACTAATTCGGTCTTTCTGGTTGCGTACCTGATTATCTAGTCTTTCAAACTGTTGATTCTGGAACTGTATGGTTTTGTGATATGCATCTCGTTCTCTGCGGGCATTTGCTAAGTCTTTCTAATTTTTAGCTTCCCTGAGTAATTGATGTTTAAGTATAGAATTGACCTCGTCGAGAGATTCTTTCGTTCTTTGTAGTTGATCTTTTGCCAGCTTAGCTTCTTTCTGCTGCTCTTGGTACTTCTGTATGGCTTCCTGCAACTGGAGTCTGGTTTCTTCTAGTAGGTTTCCTAGCGCGATTCTTGTGTCTTCTGTATCTTTGATTGTTTGATTTAACTTTATTATCTCTGCGTCGGCAGCGATCAACAATTCTTCTTTTGCAGCCAATGCCTTATCTCGCTGGCTTGAGCTTTCTTCCTGTGCTTGGAGTGTAGCCTATAGTTGCTTGATCTGCTCATGGAGTGCATGGTTTTCCGCTCTTGCTGCTTGTAACTCTTCCTAGAGGGGGGTGATATCTGCCTCCATCACTTCCAATTTTCGTTGGAATTCATCTCGTGCATTGTCTGTGGCTTGCTTCAGGTGTTGCGGCAGTTGTTGGGATAGATTAATCAAGAAGCGACCCATAGATTCTAATTCAGAAAAGACTGGAATGGGGTGGGGTGGTAGAGGAAGGCGAGGTTGCGAAGAGGTTTCGGTGAGGAGTTGTTGGGAATTTGGTGGGGAGTAATTGAGGGAGGATGAAGAGGTTTCAGCAGTTTCGGTGGGGTGACTGGGCTTGATGGGACTGCGGGGTGGTTCCGGTGGGGGAATGGGGTTAACTGGTGGTGGTTTGGGAAGGTCAGAGTCATCGTTTGTTACCTTATCTATTGATTGTTGTTCCGTTTCTGCATTATTGACCTCTGTGGATTCAACTGTTTCAAAAGTTTTTCTAGTGCTTCCCTAGCGGATTCTTGCTCGTCTACCTGTTGTTCTGATTCTTTGTCGGTCGAAATGGTTTCTGTCACTGCTTCATCTTGTTGTTCTTGTTGCTCCGTCGATGATTCATTATGCATTGATGTAGCTGTATCATGGAATGCCTCCTCTTCTTGCTTCTCGTCTTCTTTATCGTCATCTTTATTGTTTCCGGTTGAGCCTTGTGCCTCACTTTCAGATGAGCTAATCCTGATGCGTTTCCGGCGGAACAATTGGTTGAGCTCTTCTTCATCTTCTTCTTCCTCATCCTCTAGCAGTTGTACTGACTCTTCATGCCTCAAGACGGGTCCTTGTGGTGGTGGTTGAGCGGCGAGTATGGTTGGAAAGAGAAAGGAAAGGATGTGGGGAAGTCTGGATCGAGGGGTGGTTCTTTTGTTGACTTGTTTCACTATCTCCTTGTGGATACGGTGAAAGAAAAAGGATGCGAAGTTGACAGGTTCTTGTGCAGCAAGGTCGATGGCGGAGTAGAACGGGCGGGATATACCGTAGGTGCGTTTTTGGAGGTTTAAGATGGCGACTAAGAACTGGAGTGCAGTTCTTTCGGGTTCAGGGCGGCAGAGGATGGCGTATTTGTTCGATGAATAGCGGGGGAAGAGTTCTATCATTTGGGCTACAGGGATGCTAGGGCCATTCTCGTGGCCTTGTGGAGTGAGGGGGAAGGCTTCGGCAAAGGCTTGGAAGGTTATTACGATTCTAGATGGTAGGGAGAGGAAGATCCATTGTCGTTCGGCGATGGGGGATTGAGCGATGGCAGATATGATCTGTGTGAAGAAGGGATGGGCTTCCACTGAGTGCCATGGCAGCTCAGCAAAGTTGGCCAACCCTCGGGTGCGCAGGTATTTTCCTACCTCGGTAGGGATACCATCACAGAAAGCTACGTAATTTGCCAATGCTTCCATTGCGCACGCGGACACGAATACACAGGGCACAGAGCACGGATACACAGAACACGGAAAACACAAGCACAATCACACGAACACAATAGCGTTTTTTGGCGCAACTGAAGAGATTAAGTAGAGACATTACAGTGGGGGGATAGGAAGTGATGGTTATCATTGTGCGGTGCTGGAATGATACTGCTTTCAATTTGGCGTGCATGTTCTAGTGATTAATAAGGAGGGCGGCTTATGAAAAAAACGCGGCTATTTAAAAAAGAAAAGAAAGAACAAAAGGAAAAGTAAAGAACAAAACTAAAAATGCGGTCCACCGCCGAATGTTTTAATGCGGGCTAGCAGCATGTTGATACGGCCGCAGCTTCGAACCGTTGATTGCTTTTGGAAGTGGGTTTCCGATCAACGTAGTCAACCGAAAAGTTGCTGGACCGGTTTGCTCTGAGATCTTGTAAGGGCCGAACCACCGTAATTTGAATTTGCCTGCGGATCTATTTGACTTTGCATTATAGAAAAGTACAAGCTGTCCTACTGAAAATATTGGAGTCTTCAGGTTTCGATCGTGCTCCTTGCCTGTCTTAGTTGGACTTCGTGCATAGTTAAGAAACTGAGCCACCGGTGCTCGTCTAACTCTCTGAGTGTGTCCAATCGAAATGACAGTGAGTCTTCCGATAGCAGTTTCTGGGTAATGGCTACTCGTAAACTTGGTATAACTATCTCCATTGGTGCTATTGCTTCTAAGCCATAAGCTAGTTTGAAAGGCGTCAATCCTGTTGTTACCTTGTAGGTAGTCCGGTATGCCCATAGTACTGCAAGTAACATTTGATCCCATCTTTTCGGTGCTTCCATGATCAATTTCCGAAGTATATTCAGCAGAGATTTATTTGTACTTTCGGCCAAACCATTAGCTCGAGGATAGTAAGGAGAACTAAATTTATGTGTGACCTGGAACGACTGTGTAAGTGCCTTCATTAAATTGTTTACAAAATGAGTGCCTTGATCTGAGACAATTTCCAGTGGTAAGCCAAAACGTGGAAAGACATCGGTTAGTAGACACTTTGCTACCGTAACGGCTGTAGCAGACCGTAAAGCCCAGGCTTCTGCCCATCTGGTTGCATAGTCTGTACAGGTCAGTATGTAACGGTTGTTACTGAAGACTGCTGGAGGTGTAATCGGACCGATAAAATCTAGACCCCACTTCTGGAAAGGTTCCAATGATAAGATGGGTTGCAGAGGAAAGAGATGACGTTGCAAAGGCTGGCCAGATCTTTGACAAGTATCACATTGTTTGACAAACTGTGAGATATCTCTGTACATCATTGGCCACCAGAGACCACTCTGCAGTATTTTCCGGTCAGTTAAGTCTGCTGCAAAATGGCCACCGGAAGGAATTGAGTGAGCCAAAGTAATAATTGAATTAACTTCATGCAATGGAATTCAGCGAAGTAGGATTCCGGTGTGATCTACATAATATAATTCTCCAGCAATTAACCGAAATCGGCGGCTAAAGACTGCAATTTTCCTGCGTACTGCTCTAGAAGTCTGAGATGGAAGGCAACCATCAGTAAGAAAGGTCAAGATCTGATCAGAATATGAAAATGGAATAGGTGGGTCTACAGAATCTTCATTAATTGGTTCTGACACATAAATCGCGGGTGTCGTGTCATCTATGCCCACCGGAGCTTCACCGAAATCTAAGCGGGATAAGAAATCTGCTAAGGCATGTGAATCGCCTGGCCGGTGAATGACTTCATAGTCGAATTCCTGCAAGAGTAAGACCCATCACGCTAATCGTCCACCTAGATGCTGTTGCCGAACTAGATAGACAAGTGCAGCATGATCTACATGAAATGTGAATTTACGGCCTAGCAAGTAATGTCTGAATTTCTTGACAGAATATACTAGCCGGCCAGATGAGCAAGCCACCGTAAGTGTCTTCCATGCC
Source organism: Ceratopteris richardii (assembly GCA_020310875.1). Lineage (NCBI taxonomy): Eukaryota > Viridiplantae > Streptophyta > Polypodiopsida > Polypodiales > Pteridaceae > Ceratopteris > Ceratopteris richardii. The sequence goes on from MU260700.1 coordinate 134,161, forward strand.
ACCATACTTGGCCCATAAAACGCATGACTTCTTTCGGTGTAGTGGGCACCGGAGCTTCTAGTATTGCCGAAATTTTATCTGGATCTACTTGGATACCTTGTGCAGATACAATGTGGCCAAGTAACTTGCCACATGAAACCGCAAACACAGATTTGTTTGGGCTCAAGCAGAGTCTATACTCTCTGCATTTCTGAAAGCAGCACCGTAAATGGCACAGGTGTGCTATCATCTTACCAAAAATTGAAACATCGAGATATACTTGCATAAAGGAAGTGAGGTAAGGAGAAAATATCTCCTGCATACATCTTTGAAATGTGCTTGGTGCGTTTCTTAATCCAAACCACATTACCGTACAAGCAAAGACACCCCAGTTGGTAATAAATGCAGTTTTTGGTATATCTTCTTCGGCCATTCTAACTTGGTTGTAGCCACTGTATCTATCTAGGAATGAATACATCTCGTGTCCTGCTACTCTATCAAGCATGGTATCCAAAAAGGGAATTGGAAAAGGATCCGGTACGGTTGATGCATTTAATTTCCGGTAATCTACACAGATTCTCAATTGCTTGTTTTTCTTTGGCACAATCACAATTGGAGAGATCCATTCAGCATGCTCTACTGGCACGATGAATCCGACTTTTAATAACCTATCAAGTTTTGCCTTTACCTGAGATGCATAATGGGGATTCATCCGATAGCTGGTTTGCTTTATCGGTCTTGCTTCTGGCTTCAGCATGACTGTGTGCTGGTAGATGCGGGGGTCCAATCCTTTCATGTCTTTGTAGTCCCATGCAAAAACGTTAGTGAATTCTCGGAGTAGCTGGATTAAACCTGCTTGAAATGTTTCCGGTAAGTTTTTCTTTATCTTCACAAGACGCGGATGATCTTCATCTCCTAAATTGTAAGTAATCAGCTGATCTTCGGGGACATAGAACTGTTGATGTTTCTCTGTGTTGTCTGTTGGTTTAAGAAGTTGCTGCAGTTCATAGTCGTGTGTCGAAACAATGTCTTCCTTCTTAGCCTCTTCTGTGATGCTGCTATCGCCGGAATACAAGAAGGCACCGGACTGAACTGTTGTTGGAACTGTTGTCGAATTCCAGGTACTAATGCCAGTAGTTGGCCCAGAGGCAGAGTGATAGATGCCTTAGATAGGATTTCCCAAGCCTGTTGAGATTGATTGACAGGCTCTACTGATGTTGAAGTTGATGCCTCTGCTGATGCGGAGGTGTCTACGGTTGGTAATGTATCTGCTGCTGATGATGTTCCTGCTGTTGACTCCCTTTGTTGTGTTCCTTCCTTTGTTAACGATGGCTGGGTTACCGGAATAGGCTCTGGGAAGACTGGTGGTTCTGCTGTGGTCCATTGACTAGCCTTGTTGTACATTCTGTGTTGTTCACGTATCCCTGGTTCAAATATTTCTGCTACCGTTTGCAGTTGTTTACCGGAACGGGTCTGGACTGCAGCAGTCTGTGTTTCCACTGGTGTGATTTTTACCATGTTGGCCATTGGATTTTGACGTTCCTTGTTCCTTTGATCATACTCAGCTGCATCCTTGCAAAATCTCCTAATATATCCAAATTCGCCACAAAAATGGTAGCGTGGTGGTGGTAAATTGGGATTTTCCGGTGGTGGTCCGTTTTGCCAGCGGTTTGCAGTAAAGTTATTATTCCTCTGTCCTCGGTAATTTTGATATCGTTGTTGCTGGTTGTTTCTCATTTGTGGAGGCACATAGTGGTTGGCTGGCTGCCCTTGTTCCTGGATAATGGCATTGACAGTCGCTGTTCCCTGTACTCTAGCATTGTATGCGCAGTTTTCGGTGGTGTGTCCGGCAGTGTTGTAGATAGCGCAGAATGTCTGATTAAGTGCACAATGGGCACTAGTATGTCCTGAATTTTTGCATGTGATGCAATATACTTGTTTGGTCATATCTTCGGCAATATTTTTGTTTGTTTTTACCCACTCCAAATCTTCTGTAAATCCACCTACTTTGTTTTCTAGTTGCAGAGTCATTGCAATGACTGCATCGAGGGTCATGGCTCTGACACATCTTATGATCATGATCTGCTTAAGTTGTGGAGTTAAGCCATTGATGAACCACTGAGTAATAACGTCATCTGGTAAGTTAGCATGGGCCGGTGGTAGCTGCCTTAAGTGTGTTCTGAAGAGGGTAGCATACTCCTGTACGGTTTGATTTGCCTTCTGTCTGTTATTCTGCAGATAGTCAAAAATTTTGACTGGATTCTTTTTTAGCCTGAATCGCTGCAGAAAAGCATCTCGTACTGCTTCATAGGTGCCGAAGTGATTAATATCATATTCTGTAAGCCATCTGACTGCTTCATTGACAAGTGTAGATTGGAAGACGATGGCTTTGTAGGCCTGATCCGGTGGATGGTTGAGAACTGCATAGCTTATCTCGAAAGTGCGTACGTGAGCATCCGGATCATCTCCTGGGAATCCCCCAAACTTTGTGTACGTCACTCCTATAGGAGTCGGCCTAAGTGGACATAAATGTTGTTGTTCATTCATCGTGAGTGTATTATACCTTCCTTCTGTATCTCGGGGCTGAATATCTGAACTACCGGAATCTGTATCGTCGGATGGCGTACTTTCCGGTGTGATGATCTTGCTTAATATGCTTCGAATCTCTGTTTCGAACAGCTTTCCTTCCTTCTTGATGTCTAGTGTATGGGAACTCGCTTCCAAGCGTGGTGGTTGGGCTGAAGATTCAGCAGAAAATGCTAAACTGTCACCGAAAAACTGTGATTCTCTTACCGAAATATCACTGGAATGAACCGAAATTATGCCCGAATTCGGCGTTTTTTCGCCTTCGCCGATTTCTTTGACTAGAGTGTTTCTAATCGTAGATGAATCTGAATCTTTTTCCAAGATTGTTAAACTAGTTTCCAACTGCGTCTTGGTAGGTTCTAGAATTACTATATCTTCGACAGATTGTGCCGAAATAGTACCGGAATGTACCAGAGGCGTAACACGTTCCACCGGAATATGACCGGAATCAGTTCTAACGTTCTTAACTTTCTTGACAACTGGGCCATACCTAGTTGTACTTTTACCTTCCAGAGTTATCTTTAGTACAGTAAGTACTCCAGATTGATGGTTCTTGGGATACGTTCCACCGGATCGAGTAACCGGCATGTATCATTTTTTGTACTACTCGCGTAGTATTACTAACGGGACAGTTTGCAACAATCTGGTTCTGTTGCTACTTCCAATCGAACGATAATCTGGATGTGTGATTCTAACAAACGACTGGCAATCTTGATGCCACCTTCCCACAGACGGCGCCAAATGTTAAGTGTAAAATAGTAACGCTATGTTACTGACTAGCCGAAATCGTTACCGAACAAATATTAAACACAAAACAGTAATTCACCGTAAACTGTATTAAACTTTCATATATCATTACCGAAAGACGTTACTAGACTAACGTGGGTTCTTGGGAGTGGTAGGGGTCTGTTAGACAGAGGCCCTGTACTCTTTTCCCAATTCTTAGTCACAACATCAAAAAACACGAATGCGCGTCTTAGCTTAGTTACTGGCAGTAACTAGACAATATTTGGTTTCTATACTCCTGCGTACCAAATTTCTCTAGACTAACCTGCTATTGGAACAGAGCAGTAGTCCATTCTACAGATTCACTAGTATGTAATAGATCAACCAGAGTGAATACAATAGCAGACAGATTCACTCGCCACAACACTTTCCAGTGGTCTCAACTAAAAGTTTACGTTTACCGAAAGCAATAGTTCGTCCTCGTCACCGAATGCAATAAGTTCAGTAAAACAAACAGAACATACTCAACAGTGCATCAGGTTGTCAAATCAACTCACGCAGTAATATAACTACTCAGACTGACTCAGGGTACTTTAACAACTGAAGAACACATGACAATACGATACGATAACAATACTCAGACACATAATCCGTCATTCAACTACCCATTATGGTGAACTTTAGTATAAACAGACGATGCAGAACTCAACACTAACAATACTCAGAACTTCACAACAGTGTAAACAATACTCTGACAAATAATTAGGCGAACAATACTCTGGCAATTCCAAAAAAGATGTCTCTCGGACCATTCTCCTTACATTGCTTTATATAGAATTTACAAGATGCGTGTACCAACTTTTCACGCGTATTTCGAAAACTCCGTTACATCCGGCAGTCATTACATTTGTCCCACTCCGGCGGGCAACTAACAGTATGCATGTAAGTATGTATGGATGTACGCATATGCATATGCATTATGTATGCATGTATGTGTATGTGTGTGCATGTCTCTCTATGTGTGTGTGTATGCATATATGTGTGTATGTATGTGTGTGTGTATGTGTGTGTGTATGTGTGTGTATATGTATGTGTATATGTGTGTGCATGTGTATGCATTATGTGTGCATGTGTATGCATTATGTGTGCATGTGTATGCATTATGTGTGCATGTGTATGCATTATGTGTGCATGTGTGTATGCAACATTATTTGTGTATGTCTGTGTATTTGTGTGTATGTGTGTGTGTCTATGTGTATGTGTGTGTGTGTCTATGTGTGTATATGTGTGTGTGTATGCATATGTATGTGTGTGTAAGTGTGTGTGTGTGTGCATACCTTGCTTCAAGTAGATGCATCTCTCTCTCTCTCTCTCTCGGTCTCTTCTTTTGTGCCGGGAGAAATCGAATTTTTTTTTTTACATTCCATAGCGTCGCATATGCGACGCTCTTCAGTTTGCCAACGTTGCAAATACCGTTGCTAAGTAGCGACGGTATTTGCGATGCTATAATTTAGCGTCGCATAAGCGACGCTAGCATCGCTTATGCGACGAATGCCGGGGAAAAAAAAATTCCAAAACTTTACCGTCGCTTTTGCGATGCCAGCATCGCATAAGCGACGGTACCTGTTTCTTTTCAATTCGGGGCCGTCACTACGCCCCCCTATTTCTTGTAGTGCCTGCTTGATGCCCCTATCTCAGAAGCAGAAATCATTGAGGTCATTGATGCCCTCCCTTCTGGTAAAAGCCCTGGACGTGATGGGCTTACTAATGAGTTCTTTAAATCCTTCAAGTTGGTGGTTGCCACCCCTCTACGTGTGGTTTGGCAAGAGGCGCTCAAGTTTGGTGCACTTCCAACTTGTCTCAACAATGGCATTATCAAGTTAATACACAAAAAGGGGAAAAGAACAGAATAGAGAATTGGCGTCCTATTACGATGCTCCAAACGAGATATAAGATCATTGCCAAAGTCATTGCCAACAGAATCTCTAGCCATTTGAGAGCGTGGTTAAGCGAGGACCAAAAAGGTTTCATCAAAGGCAGATCAATTTTGGAAACCATTATAGATATCTGGGAAGGTCTTGACTTTGCAAATGAGTCTAAACAAGATGTGGTCTTCCTCAAGATCGACTTTGATAAAGCCTACGATAGGCTAGAATGGGACTATATTCTGCAGTCCCTTCAGGATCTTGGATGTAGTCAGAAATTCACCAAGATGATCGCGACCCTTCTCGGAAATGCATCGACCCAAATTAACATTAATGGCAAACTTTCGAAGGTGATCAAGCTTAGAAGATCTATCAGACAAGGGTGCCCATTGGCTCCCCTTCTCTTTGCCATTGCCATGGAAGGGCTTAGCAGGCTGGTGGAGCATGAGGTGGAAGCTGGTAATATCAAAGGCCTCCATTTGCCTCATGACCACGGCCAGATCACCATGAGACTTTTTGCCGACGATATGAACTCGTTTGTTCACAACGATAGTACTAGCCTGGAGACGTTCTGGAGGTGTCTGGATAACTTTTGTGAAGCCTCTAGATCCACAATCAACCACTCTAAGACCCCCTTCAGAGCTATCGTTGGGTCACAGCCCGACCTTCTCATTGATCATGGTTGTCAAATCATTCCGCAGGGCCAAATTTTTTGGCTTCTTGGGATTCCCTTGGGGTTTGGTGTCTCTATGGAACATCGGTGGAATTGGGTGCTGACCAAACTCGAAAACAAGCTAAACTATTGGAGAGGTATGCAAATCAATCTTGGTGGTCATGCTATGGTTATCAACACGTTCCTCGTATCATCTACCATTTACTTCCTTTCTTGTTGGAGACCGAAAGAGCAAGATCTGTCCAAACTAGATAGTATATGTAGAAACTTCCTTTGGACGGGCGACCACAATAGGAGGGGGTGCCTAAAATCAAGTGGTCCATCTGCGCCAGCCATAGAGATAGCGGGGGCCTTGGTATCATGGACATTGGGTGCATGGCTAAGAAACTGGCGGCAAAATGGATGATTAAGGCTTGGTGCAATGGGGAGGCCCCGTGGGCCAAGTTGATCTTCAGAAACAAGAATGAGTTGGCTCTCATGGTTTTCCCAAATTGGAAGAATCTTGACATCTTGACCTTGCTGTTTTCCCTGATCCCCGTCTTCCCGAAAGGCTCAAATCTTGTGTGCTCCTATGGAAGAGTTGGAATAAAGTCAAAAGCTACACAAGAATAAGTGAAGACTGGAAGTGGGCAACCGGTATCAGACAAAATGACTCGATCTGGTTTCCGATCCATGGCATCCGAAGTGTGGAATCTTGGAACATTCAAAATGCCAAGAAGCTATGGAACAAAGGCTTCAAAAAATGGAAACATCTTTGGAAACAAGACACCAACCGATGGATCAACTTTGAGGATATCGACCCTAGCGCCAACATTTCGTACGAAGAATGGAACACTTTGCAAAGCAGATGTCTCGCCTGGGACCACCACAAAGTTCGCCTTCTCATGGGACACGACACGTCGAGCCCGCTTGGTCTCAAATGGCACAATGGAAATAGCCACCAAAAATCCTGAACATCAAAGAAATGATTGACTATCAGGTTAACCTCAACCAGAAGTGGTGCATGTCATGGATGCGGCTTCGGTGGGACATGAAGTTCATGGCTATCTGACACCCCCTCATAGAAATCAAAAAGTCTGTCCTCTTATGGCAAATTTTTCATCATGGAATCTGGACCAACCTTAAGGCTAACAAATTTTGTGGGATTCCTCCTTGGTGCAAACGCTGCTACCGGTTGATCGAAGATGTTTCACACATCATCTTTACCTATCCCAACTCCAACAAACTTTGGAAGACGGTTGGAAAGAAAATTAAACTTCAGAAACATCTCAGTTGGAAGCAAGCCCTGCTGGGAGAAGCCATCGGCTGCTTCGCGACTCTCTGGAATGCCATCAGAGGGGAGGTCCTATGGAAAATTTGGCGGGAAAGATGTGCTTTTAACTTCGGCTCGACTCCCCCAAAGAGTGGTCAATTGAGAAATCGTTGTTCCTCCTTGGCAAAAGGATCATTAATTGTAAGAAATCCCCCCCCCCCCCCCCCCCCCCCGTCAGACATCATCAAGTACTCCTCTTGATCAATAACAAGCTTAAACCCAAGTGGGCCCCACATGAGGGTGATGAGAGGGTGATTAACCTTCTTTGTAATGCCATCTAAGCTTTGTAAAAGCTTCCCCTACTTTGTGGGATTTGGGGGGTCCCATGGGCACTAGTCTCCTTCTCTTGTACTTTTCTTTATTTAATTCAAGTCCGGGAGAGTAGGCTAATGCCGAACTTCCTTTATATTAAAAAAAAAAAAACTACTCTGCAAGATATCAATGATGTGTTTAATGGACGTGTTGTATTGACTGTGAATGAGTAGTCGTGGGTGTCTGAAGGAACGCCACAGAGACAAAGCTTACAAGTCGTGCTTTTGATGGATGTGACCTGCTGTGCGTTGAGTTGGCTGTGATTTTTAGGAAAAACATCTGTGATTGTGGATTCTTTAAGACCTACAAAATCATCTTTGGGTCATTGAAATTATATTCTTTAAGACCTACAAAATCATCTTTGTGATGTTTTGGGCAATTTAACTTTTTTTTTTACAGTTTTTTTTTTCATGTTCATCTAATGACTCCTTGGAAATCTTGTATAGAATTTTTAAAGAGGTCTCAATTAAAACTCGACACATTGCTAGATGTTCTCTCTCTCTCTCCTCTTTCTTAATACTTCTTATGATGCTCAATTGAATCTGTACCTTGAATTTTTTTTTCATGGTATGCATGTAGAAATGAGTTTGATTCAAGTGAGAATCACCCATACTATGATGTAGTCTAGTTCTGAGCTTGATTTCAAGCCTTTGTGATCTCAACTTGTTTCTACTTGATTTCTTTTTCAAGCTCAGAAATGTGTTTTTCCACTTTTTCTCTTGTGGAGATCATTGAGTCTTCCAAGTACCCTTGTGGATGAAGATTTATTGGAAGCCTCTTCCTCACTCTTTGAGCTAGCAGGGTCAATCACTTTTTCTATGGCCCCTTTTTTTTAGTTGTCTTCTGCTTGCGAACATCGAGTTGTGTTAACTTCCAGACGGGATTATACTCAGCATGTTGATACATACACGTTTGCTCTTATCCAAATTTTGGGCAATGCGTAATGATGTGGCCCCTATGAATCTATACAAAGGGCATCTTGTGTGACTATGCCTGAATTGAGGTCTAGCCACATTGTGTGACTATGCCTGAATTGAGGTCTATAACTATAATTGTAGCAATAATCATATCAACTAGAATAATCTTGATTGTTTTTGTAATCAGTGGATTGGTCATAATATTGTTTGCACACATATTGTTGATTATCTTTTGTAGAGATTTCTTGCCAAATAATCAGAGATGAGACCACATGTGGAGGAGTAGGTGGCTTGTCTTTACTTTGTTGAGACCACATGTGGAGGAGTAGGTGGCTCTACATGAATATTGCATTTAGTCTTTGATCAGATACGAGTATTGTATTTTCTTGCAAAAGGCCATGGAACTTGATAATTTCTCATAACTAATCGGTTTTGACACTCACCGTGTGATGGGATATTGCCTTGTAGGTTGATGATTATAGACACACTCAAAAACTGATCGTTTTCTCATCTTTTGCTAAACTTCAAAGTATTTGAGATGTTTTAAGAGGAGACGATTGTTTATTACACATATAGATGGGTGATTTGCTATGCATTGTGAGACTTTCTAAGGGGAACCCTAGAAGCTTGCAAGTCCAATTTTTTTATGAAAACCTCTACCATTTCATCTATGGATGAGGAACTTGATCTCACACTTTGATTTGATTTAGTTCACGAAGAGAAGAATTGAATAGAGTCACCCAGTTTCTCTTCTATGTGGACTATTGAATGCAATCCTCCAAGGTTATAGGACATATCAAGTATGTTTCAATGTTTAATGGAGAATTCGGAAAACCATTGTCAGAGGAAGCTCCAAAAGATTCACAAAAAGTAAAAGTCAAAGTGTTTAAAGCTCAATCAAAGGAAAACTTCTATGGTCAAAGGGGTGTACAACCATGGAAGTCGAGGAGGGGTCTATCAGTTTTTACGAATTCAAATCCCTCCTTAGAATAGGGCTTTCCCCAAACCATGCCAAACTTACTTATAAAATGCTTGTTTTTTGCATAAAATACTAATTTTCATAGTAATCCAAAGACCTTGTAAAATGTGAGTAGTATTGAAGATCTAGGAGCATAAGAAGTATTTGTTGATATATTTTGGTAGTGATGTGTGTGAACAGACTAAGACCGCCAAGGTAGTTTATTGCTCTCTTTAGGAGGTTTTCTCCCCTCGGTTTGAATATACACCTATAACCCTGATGGGTATACAATCAATATTGTGTGTTGTGCTCCAAGTTTCTTCTTCTTCCTTGTGTCATTCATGGACTTCCACAAACCTCAAACTCCAACAATTGGTATCAGTGCAGGTTGTCACTTCATCTAGGGCGTGGTCGACACCCCTCTGATCATAGTCTCACAATCGCATGAAAATTGGTGATTATAGTCAAGGTGATTAGGAGTTCAAAATAGCTTTGCTACAAATTTTGATCTCACCTCGTTTTGGCCACCAAATGCACAATCATAACACTTGTGTAGGAAATTTCATCCTTTTGTGCCAAACATATATACAGGTTTTGGTTTGCCAATACAAGAGCCTCAAAGTGTGTTATAGGTTTAGCAGAGCTTGATAGGGTAGTTTTGTTCAAATTTTGAGATACAATCATTTTTTGCACACGGTATTTTAGTCACTGACCATGGATGAAAGCAATGATGTATTCCATATGTTGGTTGTTGAGGACAAGTTGGATGGCACTAATTACCCATTATGATCATATATGATGTGTCATGTATTGGTGGCAAAAGGAGTGTGGAATAGTGTGCAAGGTGTTGAAAATCCACCTACTACAACTGCTAATACAGTTAGTGAAGATGATGCTCATGGCATTGAAGGTGATGATCTTCAAATTCTTGTTCATGCTCTAGTTCGTGTTGCACCTACTACACATCACCTTTTGATGGCATGGCGGAGATGCTCAGACACATGTATTGATAACTTTTTCTATAAAACGTGCAATTATCCCTCATATTTGCTCTCACAAAATAGTAAAGGATGCTTGGGATACACTTACCACCTTATACCATGCAAGAAATGAGGCTGTTGTTGCTTACCTTTGAAAAGAGTTGGAGAGTGAGCGTATGAATGAAGCAGATTCTATGGACAATTTTTTTGAAAAAGATCAAAGATTTGAAAGAGAAGTTGATTTCTATAGGTGAAGTCTTGCTAGATAGTTCACTTGTATAGAACATTCTTAAAATGATGTGCTCAAACTCGGGGCATAGACTATGAAGAGACTTTGTCACTAGTAGCCAAGATGACCACCATGAGAAGCTTGCTTAGTGTTGTAGCTACAAGGAGTTGGAAGCTACTTCAACTTGATGTGAAGAATGCCTTCTAAATGGATGGATTAGTGAGGAGGTATATATGTCACAACCCCCAAGGTTTGAAAACCTTACTTATCCTACTTATGTATGTAAGCTTAAGAAATGTATCTATTGTTTAAAATAATCACCTAGAGCTTGGAATAGATTGGTGGCTTATTTACAAGCAAGGTCTCAAACCAAGCAATGCAGACCCTTCATTGTTCATAAAAAAAGGTTCATCATGAAATGATATATTTATGTGTCTATGTAGATGACATAATCATGACAAATGATGATGTGAATGAGATAGAAAAAAATAAGAAGCATATGTAGGTGGAATTCAAGATTAGTGATCTTGGAGAACTCACATTCTTCTTAGGGATGCAGGTGATCCACATAGATCAAGGAATGTACTTGACTCAAAGAATATATATTCAGGGTCTACTCTTGAAATTCAAGGTGGAAAATGCAAAACTTGCAACAACACCTATGAAGATAAATGATAAATTTAGTCTTTATGAAGGTGAATAAATTAAAAATATAAAAGATTATCAAAGCCTTGTAGCTAGCCTAATATATGCTACACATACAAGGGAAAACATTTCCTACAGTGTTGGGGTGCTAAGTCAGTTCATGCACTCTCCAAGCAATCCACACATGGATGTAGCTAAAAAAGTACTCAAATACCTAAAGGATGCAATCGATGAAGGTATATTCTACTCTTATGCATCCAATTTGCATCTCAAGCTACATTCATATGTAGATTAGGCAAGATCTAAAGATGATACAGGAAGTACATTGGGCTTTCTAGCATTTGCACGATCAAATCTTATTTCTTGGAGTTCCAAGAAGCACCTACAATAGCATTTCCTCAACTAAGGCTGAATACATAGGCTTATGTAGATGTTTAGGAAGCTACATGGTTGAAGGATCTAAATTTAGATTTGGGTCTTGTGAGTTTCAAACCTAATAGATTTGGAGACAACATAAGTTTACTGCATTTAACAGCAAATCCTATGACATCAAGCTTTTACCATGCTTGAGAGAAAGACTTATCATAGTTCAAGTGTGTTCATGAGGAGCACCTTAGTTCTTCATGATGAACCATTTATTTCTGTATCCTTGTAAAATCCATAATATTTATTGATTCTAGATCATTATTCTCATTTAAGGAGGAACTAAGAATTCCTAAAAGCCATTAGATATTAAGTAGGTACTCAATCAGCAATTCAAATCATTTTTGAATTTGAAGTCTTCAATTCCTAGATTATAGGAAAAGGGATTTAGTCATAGCAAACTAATCTTGCATAGTTCTTCTTGAATTTAAATGGTTGTAGAGAGTTTTGGAAACCCAAGAAGTTTATATAAAGATGAAAGAACCTGTATAGTAGAATTAAATGAATATAAAATCATTTGTAATTATCATCTTGTTTGCTACTCATTTTTGTGGGTCATCTCCTTCAATTCAATATGATTGAAGAGGCTAGTTCTCATAGATAAAAAGTATATTCTTCATGAGTAAGAGCTGATTCAAAAGATATTATTGTCCATGTGATTTTCAAAAAGTGTCATAGCAAATGGATCTTCCTATTGTGTGCTAGAGTAAATTGGTTGCCTCAAGGTCTATGTTTGCTACTTCTTGAAAAGTTAGGGTGACCCCCTAATGATGCTAAGATTCTAATCAGTGCATACTTTGTTTATAATTCCAACTCTTGTGCAAAATAGAATTTTCACATTGTTAGATAACTTCCTCTAAGATGAATTAGATGAATCATAATCAGGCTGAGGGCACTCACCATTTGAAGTTGACCTTCTCTTCCAAAAATAGAAGGTTGTTCATAGTCACACTTTCAAGTTGATAGTCTATTTTGCATCAACTATTTCCTTGTGATGATACAAAGCATGTATGGAATTTTTTTGGCACTAAGTACAAGCCTATAAGGTGAATCAAGGCTTCCAAATGAAATTAGGGTGATTCCAATTGGAAAGTTGAATCAAGCTTTATTAATGTGAGTTGCACATTGCCTATATCCTTCTCATCTCAACCACTTTCACTGATATCAGAGGAATCTTCTTCAAGATGGGTGATGGATTTCCTTCCATAATTGAGAAGCTTCATAGGAACAACTATGCTACTTGGAAAATCAAGATGGAAGCTTATCTTCAAGGAAGAAATTTGTTTGGAGTATGTTCGAAATTTAGTAGGCCCATCACTAATACCACAGGTCCAAGTTCCATAGGTTCGGGATCTACAACATAAATTTCAGCAATCTTCTAATATTGACAAAACATGAACATACCACACTTAATCATACAAATGATGAGACAAAGATAGAGAAGGATTAGACAACATGTGTAAAGTGTTATGTAAGCCATTGCTTACTCACACTATCATATATACAAATGTCAATTTACAATGTGGCAGTCAAAATTCACAACCACTCTATATGAACAGAAATAGATGGATGAGTGAATGTACAAATGTAACAAGAATATTCAGATGTATGGAGAGAAATCTGAATACGTATGAGATGAGTGACCTAATACATTGTAGAAGAGTGAATATGAGTGACAGAAAGAGGAAGGATCAGTCTACAATTGATAATGAGCAAACCCTCATCTAACTTTAGGCTATGGAAGACCCTAAGTTAGATACGTGTGTGAAAGATCACATACTTGCAAAAGTGGCAAAGAATGCTAACAAGTTTGCTTCCAGAAATCCTCAAACTCATATGAACATACCTTCTCGAACACCTCATCCAAATATGCATAAAGCATACATGTATTGATTCTCTTGTACCTATGCCGAATAGGACTCCTCCTGATATGGATGCCACTTCCATATACTTCAAGTAGTACATGTGTGCATAAAGAGAACATGTACCTGATTTCTTAACATAAGATGTAAATCTTATGTTAACCACCATCCAATGCCTTTGAAGTAACCCGAAATCTTCATGTAGAAGACAATCTTCAAATACATCATGTGAATGGCTGACCCACACCATCAAGCTGCTAATAGATAAGTCCTCTCCATAAGCAAAAGTGTGAGCACACTCTTCTTCTTTAAGAAGAACTCCATAGCCGCGCCTCAACATGCTCCAAGATAGCACCATGGCTGACCCATGTGCTAAGAGCACCACCTCTCATGAGGGACCAAACTCCAAAGCTTGTGTTGCAAAAGGTGTAGGATATCTAACAAAGTGACCCATGACTCTTTTATATAGGTTTTAAAGCTCCATGTGAAAAACTCACAAAAAAGCGCTTTATTTTAATCACATCTCTTTTCAAATTGCTTTTGTTTTATTTTAAGTGATTTTGCTTTATTTTTAACTTTAAAAATAACTTCTTGACCTGCTTTTTCACACTTCTGACTACCTAATGAATGATTTGACAACATTTTTATGATCCTCATGCCAAGAGCTATCATATGAGGTCAGAACCCTAAATCAACAGAAAATTAGGGTTAGGGTTCTCTCCCAAATTTGATCTCTGATGAAAGAATTTCATATACCATTGGAAAGATCTCTTCAAGCTCTACAAGATAGACTCATGAAAATTTTACCCATTTTTGTGCCAAAAAATGACTAAGTACCAAAATTAGGGTTTTTGCCCTAAATGGATTTTGGACTGATGTGACATTGTTTTCCAACAATCCCCCTTGCAATGTCATATTGGTACAGACTGAACTGGCTATGTAACTTCATTCATCTGCCAACTGTCATAAACTTCAAACTTTTACTCCTGAATTGACCTTCAAACCTTTTCTTCAAAAGTCTTCTTCAAAACTGAATTTGACTTTCTTCAAACTTCAAAAAACTGATCTTGCTGAATATGAACCATAATACCTGAGAAAATATGCAAACTAGATATCCATCAAGCAATCACTGCTTGACAACATATGTAGCATGAACTGACACTAAAGCTGCTATCTCTTGTAATATTTCTTCTCAAACCAAAATTTCATATCTATGATGTCATCTTGTCTTCATCCTTGTTCTATTTGTAAGTCCTTCATAACTCTTTCCTTCAGGACTTGGTATAATCATATATATGCGCACTTCTGAAAACATACCTCTCTGAAATATCAAATTTCTCTTCAATAGAACTCTAGAACCTTCTCCTGATCAGGAACACCCTAATAGGAACTTTCTCCAGACATTCTTCTTGTAGCCTTATGCAATCTATAAAAAGACCAATCACACAACTCAATTTTGTTGATGCAATGGAAGAACATAGAAAGGAGGATGTAGAACTCGATTTGGAAATACAAGAGACATTCTTCTTGTAGCCTTATGCAATCTATAAAAAGACCAATCACACAACTCAATTTTGTTGATGCAATGGAAGAACATAGAAAGGAGGATGTAGAACTCGATTTGGAAATACAAGAGGTAGAGGTGGACTAAACTACAAAAAGAATAGAAACAACACTAGAAGAGACTACAACTACTTTGAGGATCAAACCCATAAAGGTTCTTTATTTTTTATGAATCTAAGCCATAAAGAAGGTAAAGAGGATAAACATTTGTTCTACATAGATTCTGGTTGTTTAGACCATGTTGTAGGAAATATTGCTTTCCTATCTAACTAGGAGAAACCTAAGCACAAGCATGAGGTACGAATAGGGGATGATAACAAGAATAATGTGGAAAGGATTAGCAATGTCAAAGCATCAAATGGCAGGAGAAACATTCTGAGTAAGTTTCTCTATGTACCAACTATCACCAGAAACCTAATAAGTGTAGGCCAAATTGTAGAAAAAGGCTTGCAAGTTAGGTTCAATCAACATGGAGCTTACATGGAAGATCCAAGTCAAGGCTTCAAGAAGATGGCCAGAGTTGCGAAGCATGGTAGGCTCTTCACATCTGAAGTGGGAGAAACTAGAAATATAGCTCTCTATAACTTTGGGTCACAAACCCTAAGTGAGCTAGAGGTATGCCATAAGAGACTTGTTCATGTAAATGAAAGAACACTTAAAGATATATGCAACGATCAGAGTTTTCTAAGGCTCCCAACCATCTCAAAGCAACATATGATCAATAGAAATGATGCTTGTTAGATTAGGAAATCATAAAGAAATGGGTATATCCACAAAAATCTTTTGGACCTAGTACACATAGATGTGTGGGGACCAAGTCAAGAAGCAACATTAGAAGGCCTAAGGTATTATGTATCTTTTGTTAATGATCACACTAGATGGAAAATCCTATACTTTATCAAAATAAAAGTGAAGTGTTTTTTGCTTCAAGAGATACTTAGCACATGTAGAGAGCTACACAACGAGATCATTGAAGATGCTTAGATCTGATGGAGGGGGAGAATACTTCTCCAAAGATTTTGATTATTACTTGCAGGATAAAGTTATCAAGAGGGAAGTCACTACTAGGTACTCTCCTCAATATAATGGTGTTGTTGAGGGAAGGAACAAAACACCAGTTGGGACAACAAGGACAATGCTTGAGGAAAACAAGTTACCACACTAACTATGGGTAGAAGCAATATCTACTGCACTATATATTATCAATAGATTACCATCCAAATCACTTGAAGTTATGAATCCCTATGAAACTTGGAATGGCAAGAAGCCAAGCCTAGGTCATTGCAAAGTCTCTCATTGTTTGGCATATGTGCATATACCTTCACAAAGAGGGAAATTGAATGAAATATCAACAAAACTATTCATTTGATATGATTCAACTTGAATGGGCTACAGATTCTACAATCCAACAACAAAATAATTCGCTACAAGCAGGGATGTTGTATTTGAAGAACACAACTCATGGTATGAAGAAGACAAACAAAAGGTAAAATTACATTACCATCTTGACAAAAATTTTATCCATTAGAAAACAAGAAAGATATGCAAGTGTAGGACTCTAGAAGCGAATCAAAAGATGAAGAAAATGAGGAAGAAAGGGATTACAAACTTTGAAAGTCTAGAGGGAAGGCTAAGATGCAAGAATGTGTAGAATGTTTCAGACACACTCCTACAAGATCAATAGGGGAAAGAAGGCAACATGAAAGGTATGGTTATGACTCTAGTTTTGTAAATAAACGTACCATTTACCTGGCCAAAGAATCAGTTCTAGAGGAACCCTCAGCATCTCAAGAAGCAAAAGGTAACCCTAATTGGGAGAAAGCCATGAAAGAAGAAATTGAATCTCTGATGGAGATGAATCAAGAGACTTTCTCACTAGAAGCCAAAAAGACCACCATGAGAACCTTGGTTAGTGTTGCAGGTGCAAGGAATCGGAAGTTACTTTAACTTGATGTGAAGAATGCCTTTTTAAATGGATGGATTAGTGAGAAGGTAAATAATTCACATCCCCCAAGGTTTGAAAACCCTAATTATCCTACTTATGAATGTAAGCTTAAGAAAGCTATGTATGGTTTAAAACAAGCACCTAGAACTTGGAATTAGAGATTGGTGACTTGTTTACAAGATGAAGGTTTCAAACCAAGCAATGCAGATCCTTCATTGTTCATCAAAAAGTTTCACGATAAAGTTATCTATTTATGTGTCTATGTAGATGACATAATCTTTATAGGTGATGATATGAATGGAATAGACAAAATTAAGAGGCATATGCAGGTGGAATTCAAGATCACTAATCTTGGAGTACTCACATTCTTCTTAGGGATGCAGGCATTCTACATAGATCAAGGAATGTACTTGACTCAAAGAAGGTAGCTTCAAGATCTACTCTTGAAATTCAAGATGGAAAATGGAAAACCTGCAGGAACACCTATGGAGATGAATCATAAACTTATTCTTTATGAAGATGAAAATATTAAAGATATAAAAGAATATAAAAGTCTTTTACGCAGCCTTATCTATGCTACACATACAAGGGTTGATATTTCCTACATTGATGGGGTGTTAAGCTAGTTCATGCACTTTCCAAGGAAGACACACGTGGATGCACCTAAAAGAGTACTCAAATACCTAAAGAGAAAAATTAATGAAGGTATATTCTACTCTCACATATCTAATTTGGATCTCAACCTATATTCAAATGCAAATTGGGCAAGATCCAAGGATGGTAGAAGAATTACATCAAGCTTTCTAGCATTTGAAGAATCAAAGCTTATTTCTTTCAGTTCCAAGAAGAAACCATCAATAGCACTTTCCTCGACTAAGGCTGAATACAGAGGCTTGACTATAACTACTTAGGAAGCTATATGGGTGAAATAGCTATATTCAAATTTGGGTCTTGTGAGTTCCAAACCTCACATATTAGGAGACAACATAAGTTCCATGCATTTAGTAATAAATCCTATATACCATGCAAGAACCAAACATATAGAGGTCCATTATGATTTTGTGAGAGAAAAACTCATGTCAAAAGAAATTGATGTATCATTTGTTCCAAAAAATATGCAAGTGGTAGATATGATGACCAAATCTCTTGATGGAGTGAAGCTTTGTATATTTAAATCAATCACAGGTATTGAGATCATCAAGAATTTAAGAGTCAAGCATGCACTAGCTTGAGGGGAGTTGTCAGGACATCAAACTTTTACCATGGCTGAAGATAAGACTTATCATACTTCAAGTATGTTCATGAGGAGAACCTTCGTTCTTTATGAAGTCCCATGTATTTTTCTATCCTTATTAAATCCATAAATATTCTTGGATTCTAGATCATTCAAGTATACACAACTAGAAGAGAACTTGGAAAGAGTTGTAGTACCTATGACACCATTTGATCACCACAAAAGGCCTAAGTCAAAGCTATGAGCAGAGCTACAATGAATATTATGCCTATGAACATAATCTCAAAGAATATGATTCCACCTACAAATGAACAAGATTATGAACATGATGATAATGGAAATCCATATGGATCTGAATATACTAATGTAATCAAGCTCCAGGAAGACCAATGGTGAGACCACCTCCACTAGAATATAATGTTATAGATGTCGAGAAGATCATTTAATTAGGGAGTGCACAAGGCCCTATCACCCACCATCTCAAAAGATATGGGAAGTATATTGTAGTTATTGTGGAAAACGATACTATTCAGAGACTATCCCAAGAACCCCTCAAAAGCACCTTCAATTGCCTAGATCAATGGGGTTGACGTAACATAGTCCCTAGGTAGTGATAAGTGATACACAATGCCATTAAAAGCCATCTTGAGAGCTAGAGCTAAACAAAACCTTGAGAATCAAAGACCTAATAGTCCTAGGAGTCAAAATGATGTAGAATCCTTACCCCAATTAGTAGAAGACTCAAAAGAACCATTAGGAACCTTAAGGAAAAAGAAAGCTAAAAAATGGAAAACCAGATGGGAGAAAATAAATATTTAGTGGATTAAGAGGTTGGCGGAAGAAAAGGAAAAATTTGTACAAGACATTGAACCTAATCAAAGTAGTCCAACCAAACAAAATATGGATGTGGTAAAAGGAAAAAGAGTGAAGGACAGGCAGGCTTGATTCTAGCAGATCTTATGCTTGAAGACTTACAGATGTGGCTAAAAGCTTATCAATCTAGAATAGAGATAGGATCTAGTCTAGAGCAACATGACGGAAGCTACCCACGAGAAAACCTAGATAAGGAAAGGTTGGATATATATAAGAAGCTAATCAAAATTGCCCAAACTATGCTAGAATAATCAACACCAAATATTCTTGAGATGCGAATTCCATAAAAGGCATTCCAGGGATGTTTAGGAGGCTCTAATAAGAAGAGCAGAAGGAGCAAGAACCAACTAAGGAATTTGAAGAAACATTAAGAGTCCAAAACCATAGAAATATACCATATGATCCCTGAGGTAGAAGCTAATTAGCCACATGATTTGTGGGCCAAAGTTAAAGAAGAAAGGTGGAGAAAATTTGAAGATGAAATCCCTCCCTTCGTAGAAGTAGATGCTTTCATGAATCAACCCATGATGGAAAAAGAAGTAAACTCAAAGGATCTATCCAACCATGATTAGGGGAGAGATGAATCAATTAGCCTTACTACACTTTCCAACTATATGGGTAAATATGAACAAAAGTCAGATTTTTTTAATGCCCCTACGTTAAGATGCAAGGAGAAGAGAACTTTTGAGGAAGTGTCATCAACTACTCTATAGGGGAGAAAAAAGCTTAAGTTCATTGATCTTTAACGTTAGAGGAGCTTTTTGCAAGTAAAACCCCACTTGTGGAATAAATTAGCCACCTAGTTGAATTTGAAGGAATAAAGTACATTAGTAAGGAAAAGAAGATTCAAGAAGCACCAACTATTAAAAATACCTATGGACAAAGTAGGAGATTTAAGTGATGGGAATGAAGTAAATAATTTTCTTCCAATTACTTTTTGGGGTTACATGATTAAATTAATTTTAGATACCTGTGTTGGAGTAGGAATAGCTACCAAGGAAATTTGGGAAACTAGAAAAAAATAGCATTAAGACCAACATGGATGAACTTGCAACTGGTAGACAATCATGTAGAACATTATTTAGGAATCCTAGAAAAATGTAATCTTCACTACATGGGGAGTCCAATTGAACACACCTTAGCCATATGCCAATTTGTCAAGGTAGGTAACTACGAGATGATTCTAGGAAGACCTTTCATGTGACAACTAAATGTAGCTCAAGATTGGGGATGAGATGCATTGTATCTTCAACACCATGGCATGACCATTAAAATAAATCTCCAAAACTTCTCTTATAGAGATGTTCCACCTATTCACTAGAATCCCATCCATAAAGTGGAGGATGATTTATCAATCCATAGTGCTAGATATAATGATCAATCTTGGATGAATGAAGCTACCCAACTATGGATTTGCAAGGCGGCCCAAAGGCAGGAAACAAGGTTACAAAATTGGAAACCTCGACTTGAAGGAGAATTGTCTATAGAAGACCCAGCTAATATGCCTCAAATATTTTGAAATGAAGCTTTTGAACCCCATGGATGGATAGAATTATTAGCTACCTTGGATGTGTGTGTAAATGAAGAAGTGCTAACCATGAATGAGTGTGTAGATGAAAAAGGGTATGATTTGAGTTTTTACATGGTAGTACTCATGAGGCAGAATAAGGCAAAATAATAGAAAGGGGATTAAAAGAAGAATATGAAAGTATAGAAATGGAACCCGAATTTAATTTAGAGGAACAATATATAAAAGAAGTGGAAATGGAAGACTCAAAGGAAAATAATCTCCATAGAGGAATATGCTGAAAACGCAATTAAGGAGAATAATGAAATGGATGAAGAAAATCACCAACAAGTATATTTTGTTCCTGAACATTTCAAGATATATGAATTAGAAGAGAGAAAGATTGCTATTAAAATGCCTAAAAGAGAGGCAAGACAAGGAGTAGCACATGATAACAAGGAACAAACTAAGAAAATCATAGTGGCCTAAGAAAATGATGAAGGGAGATGCACTTACATTAGAAAAGATGTGTCCATAAAAGAGGATCTACAGCTTATAGAATTTTTATGAGAGTATAGGGATGTGTTCCCTTGGATTTACAAGGATATGAGAGGAATAGATCCTATAGTTTGCTCTTATAGAATTCCTATGACCTCAGACACAAAACCCTCAAATAAAAGACCTTATACTTACAATGATGTCTACTCTACCAAAATTAAAGAAGAGATAGGCAAATTGTTAGCAACTTGATTCATATATGAGATTGAACACACTGAATGGGTTTCTCCCTTAATTGTACCAAAGAAGAATAGGTTTGTATTAATTTTAAAAAGTATAATGCTACCACTATATGAGACAATTATCCATTACCCATTACGGATCATCTTTTGAGAAGGGTAATAGGCAAGGGAGTGTAAAAATTTCTTGATTATTTTCAAGGTATAGCCAAGTAGATATCACTACAGAAGACCAACATAAAACCATTTTTGCTACTGAAAGGGGAGTGTGCATTTACATTTTTGCCTTTTGGCTTAACTAATACCCTAGCTACTTTGCAAAGATTCAATTTCCTTTAAGGAATTTCTAAGAAGAAGTATGGAAGTCTACATGGATGACCTTTTACCTTTGTACCTACATGAATGACCTTGAAGACATGTATGCATGCCTTTAAGGAATTTCTAACAAGAAGTATGGAATTCTACATGGATGACCTTTGTACCTATTCATCTCAATTTTATGCTCATATATGCAAACTAAAACGAATATTTGATAAAAAGAGCTTCTGGAATTTAAGAGGGTCCTTGCTAGTCGTTATGGCTGCTATGGTTTCTCAGAAGTTATGTTGGATGCCAAGTTCAAGATGACTCATGCAAATACAACAGCTCATGGCTTCAACAGAGACTTAGTTTCTAACTTGCACACTAGAGCTTTGCCACTTTTTAGATTGGAATGGAAAGAACTCTGTTTTTTCTCTTTAACCATATGATTGCTCAGATGAAACTATAGGGTAATAGAAGTAGCTTGCTTTGTGAAAATAAATGCATTGTTTTTGAAACCTTGCTTGTCATGCCTCTGCCCCAAATCTTGCACTTGAAAATCCTCACCTTTTTTGTATCCAGATGGACCAATCTGTTGACCTCCTTGACCTATTTGTGTTGATGGTCCTGGTACAGGATTATGATGTATTTTGATAGCAAGTAATGGTTTTGCACCGGCATCATGCTCCCTTTTAGTTGGCCTTCTTGACTTCCATTCCACAATTCAACATTCTTGCTCAGACACTGCAACGGTTTCATTCACAACCACAACTTGTCACATCACCTTATTTATGAACCTCTCAGGACAGTGTCATTGGACTTGCAGATCCCTTCCTAAAATAATCAGCAGCATTCAGATTAGGCTTTCTATAAACACTTCGAACCATCCTATGCATTTATCTCTTTACTTTTGCTTTAGTTCTAGCAATGCCCTCCTATTCCTCAACTCCCAAATTCTTGAATTTCTCCTTTGCATGACGTCTATAGGCTGAAGTTGTGGATCGACATTAAATTTAGATGTCATGTCTGGTTCTTTGATACATCTACTTCAAGAGATCAAAATGACACGACCAACTGCTAGGCCCATTGTCTCACCTATCTTGGCACTCTCATGTCTATTCTTCCCTTATGCCTTCTCTCTGTCCAATCTCTTACCTAAAGCATTCTGCCCACTACTACCATCTCCTCTCACAGAATCTCGTACAAAAATGGGATCTATTGTAGTGAGTGCACTTGTCAAAAAGAATCAATGCTTAATCATCTACTTTTCCTCAAGTGGTCATGGTTGTCTTCTTGTTGTGATCATCCTTGTTTTGGGCCATTCTCTTTTCTGTGTTTCTACATATGGAGGGTGATTCTTCATGAAGCTTATTAAGTTTGAGATTATTCCTAAGGTCCTCCTTGTTTCCTAGAGAAGATAGGATCCTCATGCATAACTTCTTTGCTAAGTTTGAAAATCACATGGTCATGGGAACTCCCTAGATTGTCCTCTATCCCCACAATTGCACCTCAAAAATTTACAAGGAGAAATAGAAGCAAAGGGGCCATACCATGCTTGTGGATCTTCTTTTTGCCAACTTTTATCAAATTGTTGTGGTTCTTTCCTCACTCTGAGATCGATTGATGGAGAAGATGAGCCAAAACTTCATTGGTTTTTGCAGAAGAACCCTAAAAGAAGTCTTATTCACACATGATTAGAGAAACATCAATAGAGTTAATAGAAAAAATTTTGGATGCACTCAGAGATTGAGTAGGTGCTGCTAAACCTGCTTCACACCAGCCCTCTTTGACTCTAGGAATGCTTAGTATACTTGATTAGCTTCCAAATGATACCAAGAAAGCATATATATACTTTGCAAATAATGTGTGTAATGACCAAATCAAAACAGACTACTTGAGACTTCAAAAATCCAAGAAAACTTGCTATTTTGGTATTGACACCTTCTCAGTCTTTCACTCAGTATGACCAGCACACTTACAATTGATCAAATTCCTTCTGGACATATTAAATTAGCTTAACAAGCTACCAATTGCAAGTGGAATGAGAAGAAATGACAAACCATACTCTGAGAAATCTCTTTAGCAAAAGAGTCACCCCCGACTTTTTAGGAGATGTGCAGATAAATACTAGAGACTGCTTCGAAGACGATTTCTCGAAAATGGCCGAACCAAGCTTCTTCAAACTT
Source organism: Ceratopteris richardii (assembly GCA_020310875.1). Lineage (NCBI taxonomy): Eukaryota > Viridiplantae > Streptophyta > Polypodiopsida > Polypodiales > Pteridaceae > Ceratopteris > Ceratopteris richardii. Next base: position 158,033 of record MU260700.1, read on the forward strand.
TGTACTCTTGTAGAATGCTTTGAGCTGGTTCCAACAAGCCTTGAATCACTTGATTTGGTTGAGTAGATCTTGAGATAAGCCTTGTTGAAGTTGACAGACTTGGAGGTAGACAACTCAGAGAACACAGAAGTAGTAGATGTAAATGTATGTATTACTTCACATTGATTTACAAACTCATTGGCATGTCAAGCATTGCCTAATGAGATAGAGATGTGTGGGCAATAGTGTAGCACTCACACACTCAAAGATAGGTGAGATATGCCTCGGGAAAATGAGCTAGAAAATGAACAACTACCCGCGACTCTTTTTTGCCTCTTATATAGAGTTGAGTTAAATTCAAAATTCAAAATCTCCTAGAATCCTTCACCTAAAAGTTGATTGAGATATTCCCTCAATCAATCAATCAAATTTTCCACGACTTAATCAAGTAGGTGTGGTTACATAAGATGCCAAGTCACTAAGACTTTTACAAGAGATAAAATGGTAGGAAATCATAGGCATAAGTTCCTATGGTCTTTGCTTCATGTAGAGTCTTCAAAGTAGATGTCCAAGCCAAATGTGAAGGCTTGAATTGCACCAACAGCTCCCCCTCAAGCCAAACATTTTGGCTCAAGTCTTCATCTTCATTCTTCAATCACATCCTGTAATCCAATCATGGATTTAAATCTGCATAACTTGTTTCCATCCAAAGCTTTAGTAAGTAAATCTGCACATTGCATGTTAGTAGACACATAAGTCAACTGAATGTCTTTGCTTAGCAACTTTTCTCTCACATAGTGGTAATGAACCTCTATGTGCTTTGTTCTAGCATGATATATTGGATTAGCTGCTAGGTGAAGTGAACTTGTGTTATCTCCAAAGATAATTGGTGGCCTTATATATAGGCCTAACTTTGTATACAAAAGCTTCAACCAAATAGCTTCTTGAGTGGCATTGGCTAGCCCTCTATACTCTGCTTCAGTAGATGACAAAGCTACTGTAGGTTGTTTCTTGGCTTACCAAGAAATAGGTTTATCACCTGCAAAACATATGTATCCTGATGTGCTTCTCCTATCATCCTTACATCCTGCCCAATCTGCATCTGAATATATTTTAATATCAATATCTGATGTATAAGGAAAGTACAAACCATGGTTATGAGTTCCTTTGAGATACTTCAAGATCTTCTTTGCAGCCTCTAGGTGAGGTACCCTTGGTTTGTGCATGAATTGACTTAGCACACTCACACCATATGCTATGTCAATTCTTGTCAAGGTAGCATAATTCAAACTACCTACCATACTTTGATATCCTGTAATGTCTTGGACTTCATCACCTTCATGAGCACTAAGCTTTAGGTTGACCTCCATTGGAGTGCTTGAGACTTTAGCATCCTGCAAGTTAAACTTCTTGACCATATCCTGTACATACTTCTTTTGAGTAATATATATACCTGAATTAGTGTAGACTAATTCAAGACCTAAGAAGTATTTCAATAATCCAAGATCATTGATCTTGAACTCTTTCATCATCTGTCCTTTGATGCTTCTAATCCCATTGACATCATTGCCTGTAATGATGATATCATCAACATAAACACACAAGTAGATTACCTCTATACTACTCCTCTTAATGAATAGAGAAGTGTCTTCTTTACTCATCACAAATCCTTGGTCTTGGAGATATGTTGTCAACCTGTAATTCCATGCTCTAGGTGCCTGCTTCAATCCATATAGAGCCTTCTTCAATTTACAAACATAATCTACCTTCTTGGGATCTTCATAGCCAGGTGGTTGTGACATGTAGACTTCTTCAGATATCCATCCATTCAAGAAAGCATTCTTGACATCTAATTGGTACATGTTCCAATTCTTGGATGCAGCTACACTCACCAAAATTCTGATTGTTGGCATCTTGGCCACAGGAGAAAATGTCTCCTCATAGTCAATGCCTTGGGTTTGTGCAAAACCCTTGGCTACCAACCTAGCTTTGTACCTGTTGATTGTTCCATCAGAGTTCCTCTTTAGTTTGTAGATCCATCTGGATCCTATCACCTTCATAGAGTCCTTCTTGGGTACCAAGTCCCATGTGTCACTCTCCTTGAGAGCCTCTATTTCTTCATCCATAGCTTCTTTCGATTCTGGTTTGGTGATTGCCTCCTCATATGAACCTGGTTCTTCATTCAAAAAATCCTTTGCAAGATATACAGAATGCTTAGTTACAAGAGAAGTATCATACCCATATCTGATAGGCTTCTTACTTTCTCTCTGAGATCTCCTCATTGCTTGAGTTGAGGATTCTGGTATATCCTCTAGCTTCTTCATTTTCATCTTTCCTTTGGACTTCCATGCCTTGAATTCCTCAAGGTTAATTGTGTCATCATCATCTGAACTTGAGTCTTCTTTCTGGATTGGTTCCTCCTTGGTGAGCTTTGGGAAGTCTTCTTCCATGTCATAAGGTAGACTAACCTTCCTGCATTCATTTTCATACCATGAGTCATTCTCATCAAAGATGACATCTCTGCTTACCTTGAAACCTTTGTTTGAGGGGTTGTAGAATCTATACCCTTTCTGGTTCAAGTCATAACCAATGAAGATACATTTTTCAGCTTTAGGATCTAGCTTTCCCCTTACTTGTGAGGGAATATGCACATATGCAATACAACCAAATATTTTGCAATGATCCAATGATGGTCTCTTACCATGCCAAGCTTCATATGGTGTCATTCCATCAAGTGACTTAGATGGGAGCCTGTTAATGAGATAGGTGGCAGTAGATACACTCTCTACCCAAAGATAATTTGGTAATTTCTTTTCATTAAGCATAGACCTAGCTGTTTCTACAATGAGTCTATTCCTTCTTTCAACTACCCCATTTTGTTCAGGTGAGTACCTTGTGGTTATCTCCCTCTTGATGCCTCTTTCCTGCAAGAAGTCTTCAAATTCATTGGAGAAGTATTCACCTCCCCCATCTGACCTTAGTCTTTTCAAGTTTCTACCTGTTTGATTTTCAACTAGTGCAAGATATCTTTTGAAACAATTAAATACTTCATCCTTATGCTTCATAAAGTATAACACAGTCCATCTGCTATAATCATCAATGAAGGACACATAGTACCTTGAACCTGAATTGGAGGGTTCCTTGCTAGGTCCCCAAACATCTGTATGCACCAATTCCAGATAGTCTTCATGCATAAAACCTTTCTTTGAATAGGGTAATCTGTGTGACTTACCAAATTGACAAGCTCCACACTTGTATATCATGTGTTGCTTGGATACATTAGGTATCCCAAGCACACATTGATCCCTGCACATTTGCTTTAAGGTCCTTTCACCTATATGACCTAACCTCTTGTGCCATATTTCTAATTCTGAAAGTGTTTGATCCTTGTAGTTGTATAAAGCAATGTTCTTTGTGTCCTCTAGCTCAAAAGTAAACAATCTACCTGATTTTTCTCCGTTGGCTATCCTTCTGAATCCATGTCTTGGGTCCTCCACATATGCTCCATGTTGATTGAACCTGACCTGTAAACCTTTTTCCACAATCTGACCTACACTCATTAAGTGCTTGGTGATAGTTGGGACATAAAGTACTCTGCTCAATAAATTCTGATTACCATTACTAGTCTTTACATTACCAATCTTTACAACAGAATGCTTAGTATCATCACCTGTCTGTACTTGATGTTTGCCTTTGGGTTCTTCCTGATGGAGAGTGTTAATCTCCAAAAGAACAAGTTGACCTCGAATTTAGATTACCTCTATATCAAGATCAACTTTAGACTCCACCTAATTTAGAGAATCTTCACCAAATTATCAGAAAATTGATTATTCTGAAAATTTCAGTTTCTTCAGAAAAGTCTGCTGCAGATTAGTCACTCATTGACTAATCAATCCTGTAAAGTTTTTGATAAAACTTTGCACAACACTTCGCCTTAAGGTTGCGCAACTTTGCCAAGTTAAATCTCTCAAAAAGATTAAGTATACACTGAGAAATGTGTGAAACACTTTACCTATGTCTGAAAGTACTTCTCTGCAATGGCGACTTTGACACCTGCAACTTCTTAGCACTGGTTCTCCCAATTCTGAACCCGTTTGATCAAGATCTTTTAGCCATAGATGGCTTACCTTCCAACTTAGATTTTAAGCCCTCATTTGTGTAAAACTTTACACTATAGACTGAGCAATGATCATTTCATTGAAGATGAAATGTGCGCCAGATTTCTCGACTGTTAGAACATTCTTACATATGAATGTTCCTAATCAAAATTCTCACAGCCTGATTACAATTAACCTCTTAAATTCTAGCCATAGATAGATTAGCTATGGACTTAGATACGTGCAAAAGGATTTCTCAAAAGATTAAGCACAGAAGGAGCAGACAGCAAAATATCGGGCGCAAAAATTCTCGATTTCTCAGAAAATTTACATCTAAGTGAGGATGGACAATTCACTCACTCTTCATGTGTCTAATGACACTAATTTCTCTCTCTCTATTCTCAAATCTCTTCTGCTCTACTTGCCCGACATTTTCAAACATATTTATAGATGAATATATACAAGTGTATGACTTAAACAAGGATATAAGTCAGCTAATGTACATATGTGTACATGTCTTTGGATTTTCTGAATATGCCCTTCCTTCAACCATTTGAATTTGTTCTCTTCTTGACTTCTTGACTTCATTTCTCCATAATCCTTCAATTGATGATTGTCATGCACCAACAGCTCCCCCTCAATCATTAATTGAGGTTCTTCTCTATCTTCTTTACTCCAGCCATATCCTTGAATCTTTGTAGTTTTGGTCCATCTAGACTTTTAGTCATCATATCTGCAACTTGATCTTTTGTGGGAGTGTGTATGACTTCAATCTCCTTCTCAATGACCTTCTCTCTCAGAAAATGATACTGTATTTCAATATGCTTAGTTCTAGCATGAAATACAGGATTAGCTGCCAAGTATAATGAACTCATATTGTCTCCACAAATAATAGGAGTACTCTGAATCACATCAAAAACTTTCAAAAGTGTCTTTAGCCATATTACCTCTTTTGCAGCTTCCACCATACCTTTATATTCTGCCTCTGTAGATGACAAAGCAACTGTATGTTGCTTCTTGGAACACCATGAAATCAATTTGTCTCCTACATAGCACAAGTATCCATGTGTTGATCTTCTATCATCCACATTACCTGCCCAATCTGCATCACTATATATCTTGATTCTTGTATCTGAAGTAAACCCATAGTACAACCCTTCTTTGAGTGTACCCTTGATGTACCTAAGTACTCTTTGTCCTGCAATCCAATGTTCCTTTCTAGGACAATGCATAAATTGTGAAAGCACACCAACTGCATATGACAAGTCAGGCCTTGTCAATGTAGCATAAATCAAGCTACCAACCAAACTTTGATAGAGTTTCATATCTCTGAACTCTTCTCCTCCAAACCTAGACAATTTATGGTTCACTTCCAAAGGTGTAGGTGCAACCCTGCAATCTTCCATTTTAAATTTGGTTAGCAAATTTTTAAGATACCTTTCTTGGGTCACATATACTCCATGTTGAGTATAAGTGATCTCCATTCCCAAGAAGAATGATAGGTTCCCCAAATCACTGATTTTGAACTCTTTCTCCATCTGCTTCTTGATCATTTGTATCCCCTTATCATCTGTTCCTGTAAGTATTATGTCATCAACATAAATACACACATAAATGAACCCATCTTCACTTGCTTTGACTAGCAAGCTACTATCTGCCTTTGATGCTTGAAATCCAAGATCATTCAAGAATTTCACAAGCCTATAATTCCAAGCCCTTGGGGCTTGCTTCAACCCATACAAAGCTCTCTTGAGCTTACACACATAATTTGGACTCACTTGATCTTTGAACCCATCTGGTTGCTCCATGTAGACTTCATCTGAAATGTAACCATTCAAGAAAGCATTTTTAACATCTAATTGAGACAACTTCCAACCTTTACAAGCAGCAATTGCAATGAGTGTCCTGATGGTTGTCATCTTTGCCACAGGACTATAAGTCTCATCATAGTCCACTCCATATGTCTGTGCATACCCTTTCACAACAAGTCTAGCTTTGTACCTAGACACACTTCCATCTGCAAATCTTTTAGTCTTGTAAACCCACTTACAACCAATGATTTTCTGGCTATTAGGTTTAGGAACCAAATCCCATGTTTGATTTTCTATCAATGCATCATACTCCTCTTGCATAGCATCTTCCCAATTCTTCTTCCCTTTGGCTTCTTCATATGTAGAAGGGTCTTCATCTGCTTTTACCAAATAAGCATAATCTTTAGTAGTCAAGAATGAAGTGTCATAGCTATACCTTGTAGGTTGCCATTT
>MU260701.1:0-62500 GCA_020310875.1 Ceratopteris richardii
ATGGGGAGAGAGAGAGAGGAGAGAGAGAGGGAGAGGCGCAAGGGGTGGGGTGGAAGAGAGGGAGAGGCGCAAGGGGTGGGGTGGTGGGATGGGGGAGTGGGGTGGGGTGGTGGGGTGGAGTCATGGGGGGGTGGTGGGGTGGAGTAGTGGGGTGGGGTGGTGGGATGAGGAGTGAGGTGGAGAGGGGGGCGCAAGGGGTGGGGAGAGAGAGAGCGGGAGAGAGAGAGGGAGACGCGCAAGGGGTGGGGAGAGAGAGGGAGAGGCGCAAGGGGTGGGGTGGTGGGATGGGGGAGTGGGGTGGGGTGGTGGGATGGGGAGTGGGGTGGGGTGGTGGGGTGGAGTCGTGGGGTGGGGTGGTGGGGTGGAGTAGTGGGGTGGGGTGGTGGGATGGAGGAGAGGTGGAGAGGGGGGCGCAAGGGGTGGGGAGAGAGAGAGCGGGAGAGAGAGAGGGAGAGGCGCAAGGGGTGGGGAGAGAGAGAGGAGAGGTGCAAGGGGTGGGGTGGTGGGATGGGGGAGTGGGGTGGGGTGGTGGGATAGGGGAGTGGGGTGGGATGGTGGGGTGGGGAGTCGTGGGGTGGGGTGGTGGGGTGGAGTCGTGGGGTGGGGTGGTGGGGTGAGTAGTGGGGGTGGGGTGGTGGGATGGAAATAAGCAATTCTGGAAATAAGCAATTCTGGGTGAAGCGAGCGCGGTTATCTCTGCAACATTGTGGAATGCTATAAGAGGCGAGGCCCGCTAGAAGATTTGGAAAGAGAGGTGTGCTGCCAACTTTGACGACTCTCTTAAAGAATGGTCGATTGAAAAATCTCTTTTTCTTTTAGGTGAAAGAATTTCCAATTTTAAGAAATCACTGCCATTTAGGCATCCTAAGTGTTCTTCCTCAAGAGCAGCAAGATTAAATTCAGGTGGGCCCACCATCAAAAGGAGGAAAAGGTTACTAAATTTGTTTGTAATGTTCTAGAGTTCTAATAAGAGTCCTTTTTTTCGTTACCCCTGCTTTATGGGATTTGGAGGGTTCCATATGTGCTAAGCCTTTTCACTTGTAGAGTTGTTTTTTCTATGAATTAAAGGTTGAAAGAGTAGGCCCTAGCTGAACTGGTAAAGAAGACAACATCTATCTAGTGCTTTATGGGATAATGCTTTACGGGATGAATACAATGGTTTCCCATCACCCTCAGATTACATCTCCTTATCCTGCATAAAAAGAAGAAGGAGATATGAGGAGGTCCCAAAGCCTGTAAACTTTCAAGACAAAAAAGGTGAGTACCACTTTTAATCAAACAAGCCCAACGCTCATCAGGATATAGGACACATCGATAAATCTATTTAGGAAGCCTCGATGTTATCTATTCTCTTCGGGAACTAACATCAGGTCCTATCTCTTTTTCTTTTTTTCGCAAGAAAAAATATATCCCAAGCGATTTTGGAGATTTAAGGAGAGATACGGTCGTCGCCCAAAACCGATCTCTCACTACTAGCATAGACCTTCATAATTTTCTCTTATTGGGTGTCCAAGAAGCCTAGAAAAAAGATAATATTAATCACAATGTAATGATGCAAAACAAAACGCCTACTAGAGAGGGAATTTTGTACATAGTACTGATTGAAAACATTTTCTTTATAATTGTACCTGTAGCAACTGCACCTTCAATATGTTCTCCATCAACTTAACTAAAAAATCTATGTTCTCCTGAAATTCAACTACCCAATTGGACGGTACATTCTAGAACCCCATAGATATTCTAACTGAACTAAAAAATCTATGTTCTCCTAAAATCTAACAACCCAACTGGACCATACACTATAGAAGAAGAGTATTTGGAGCTACATATCCTTTTTCTATTATTGGCCTGTTAATCTACTTGGAAGAAAAACGTGTGAAAGCAATAAAGAAATTTGTAAGTAGATTCATTATGGGAACTAGTACGCAGATTAATATCATAAGAAGGCATTCACAAGCACAATGTTATATTTTATGGAATATTGGAATGTTAAATGAATTTTAATATCTTGACAAATGTGTTTTGTGTTTTGATTTAGCAGGTGAAGATCCATGAGAGTTTGAACATGCATGGACTTATTCAAATATTTTTGCAGATATTTAGAAGAATATTTAGAAGATATCTATGTTTACAAGATAGTATTTTTTTAGTTATTTTTGTAAAATAAAAGATCGCTTTAGAAAGGGATGTTTTGTAAAAAACAAAAGTTTCGATTCTGTAAATAAAGCAAAAGCACGCTTTTCGAAGCATGTCCCTCATGTATCTTTTATTCAAGAAATAATTTGAATTACCTATAAATACACATGGCCTATTAGACTCATCCATCAGAGTATATGGGGGGAGACTGTACCCAATCTCGTGTTGTCTCTTTTCTCTTTCTATTGTCGGAGTACTTCTGTATGATTTTGTTTCTGTACTATCCTTTGCATTCATGCATCTGTGAGATCCGAAAGGAAACAGTGGTATCAGAGCCCATCACCCGCCTACACAGGAGGATCCCATTGTGAGATCCGAAGAAAAGCAGCGCAAAGATTTCATGGTTGTGTCACGAAAATTTTTTGACGTAAATGAAAAGACAATTACATGCATCGTTCACAGCAAGTCTAACGTTTTTCTATGCCGAAAATCCAATTCTGTGCTTGAAATGACGCAGGAAATTTGGGTAAACATGTAGATCTAGCTTGGGATCGCTCGAATGACCCAAATGCCTTGAGGGTCGAAGATGACACAACTACAACAGTCGTGACAATATTTTGAGATTCAAGAAGAATGCGAACTTTCATATCACGCTCATAGAAGGTGGTGTCTGCATTGTTCAGATTTAAGGTGGGATTTTAAGCTCCGATTCTTTTGGCATCCCCTCATGAGATAAAAAAGATTTTTTTCACGTGGCAAATCCTCCACTAGGAATTCGGATCATCAATGAGGACTTCAAAAACCTCTTTTTTTCGTGCTTCAAGTCAGTGTCGCTCTGACACGCCCTAAGAAGAATCCTGTTACCACAGAGACAAATCAACTGGAAATAAGCAATTCTTGGTGAAGAGATCGGTTATTGTGCAGCATTGTGGAATGCTATAAGAAGCGAGGCCCACTGGAAGATCTGGAAAGAGAGGTGTGCTCCCAACTTTGACAACCTTCTTAAAGAATGGTCGATCGAAAAATCTCTTTTTCTTTTAGGTGAAAGAATTTCCAATTTTAAGAAATCCCTGCCATTTAGGCATCATAAAGTGTTCTTCCTCAAGAGAAGCAAGATTAAATTCAAGTGGGCCCACCATCAGAAGGAGAAAAAGGTTACTGAATTTCTTTTTAATGTTCTAGATTTCTTATAAGAGTCCTTTTTAATTACCCCTACTTTATGGGATTTGGAGGGTTCCATAGGTGCTAAGCCTTTTCACTTGTAGAGTTGTTTTTTCTATGAATTTAAGGTCGAAAGAGTGGTCCCTAGCTGAACTGGGTAAAGAAGACAACATCTATCTAGTGCTTTCTGGAATAATGCTTTATGGAATGAATACAATGGTTTCCCATTACCCTTAGATTACATCCCCTTATCCTGCATAAAAAGAAGAAGGAGATATGAGGAGGTCCCAAAGCTTGTAAACTTTCAAGACAAAAAAGGTGAGTACCACTTTTAATCAAACAAGCCCAATGCTCATCAAGATATTGGACACATCGATAAATCTATTTAGAAGCCTCGATGTTATCTATTCTCTTAGGGAACTAACATAAGGTCCTATCTCTTTTTCTTTTTTCGCAAGAAAAAATATATCCCAAGCGATTTGGAGATTTATCGGAGAGATATGGTCGTCGCCCAAAAACAATCTCTCACTACTAGCATAGACCTTGATAATTTTCTCTTATTGGGTGTCCAAGAAGCCTAAAAAAAGATAATACTAATCACAATGTAATGATGCAAAACAAAACGCCTGTTGGGAAGAGATCTACCAAATTCAAGGTCCCTCCATCATGATTGGGGATTTTAACATGGTCACTTGTATCAAAGACAGGTGGGAAGGTAAAGGTAATATCATTTTTGGTTCTGAAAAGAATGCTTGGAAAGAGTTATGTAACCTGCATGACTTTGTGGATGCTTCTAAAAATTCTGGTTTTACCTGGTCCAACAATCATTCTGGTGCTTCTTACACGGCTGCTAGATTAGACAGATGCTATGTCAACAATAATATTTTGCAAAAAAGTTGGGAGGTTAGTGCTCATATTGATCATTCCCTCCTGATGTCTGACCATAAACCCCTTATTGTCACCATTAGAACGGGTAACCCCTCCTTTAAGTCTGGTTGGCCTCATCTTGATGTTAACCTTCTCAAGCTCCCCTGCATTAGAACTAAGACGAAAAGGATTTTTTTCCACCATTTTAAAAGCACTAGATCTCCTAGTCTGGCCTGGGAAAAAGCGGTTAAAGATGTTCAGGTTTTATTTACCCACTTTAAGCAAAAAGCTAAAGAGTGTAGAGCTAAAAGATATAGAGCTATTGTTGATAAGCTTAAAGCTCTAGATGTTACTTCTCAAGAGTATCAAAGGTTACAATTGAGATTGTGCAAGGAAATTTATCTTGAAGCTAGCCACTCTCTTGCCTCATCAAAAGAATTTTGGAGTGAGAAAATGGACAGGAACAACAAACATATGTTCTCTCTCTTGAAAAAAAACAAAGTCAGGGACTTCATTCCCAATTTGAAAAAGAAAGAAGGTGGTCACACTTTAAATATTGAAGAGACTCTTCAGGACTCTAAAAGTTTCTTTATGAATGTTTTCTCTGGTACTCCCAAGTGGGGTGAGGACATCCAGAGGGCCAGGGCTACTATTGCTCTAAAAAGGAAAAAAATGATTCCTGAAAGCCTGGTTCCCATCCTGGACCTGCCCCTCACTGCGGTGAGATCAAAGAAACCATTTATAAATTGAAACCCTGTAAGTCTCCGGGATTTGATGGATTGCCAAATGAATTCTTCATATTGCTATGTGAATTTCTTACTCCTTATATTCTCTTGGTGTGGGAAGAGGCTTCTAGCAAAGGATTTCTTCTTGTCACATTAATACTGGAGTTATAAGACTTATTCACAAAAGGGGAAGTAAAGATGACCTCAACAATTGGAGACCTATCACTTGTCTTAACACCATCTACAAGATTATAGCTTCTACCATAGCCAGAAGACTTAGTCCCATGATGAAACACTTTATCCTCCCTGAACAAAAAGGTTTCATCAAAGGTAGATACATCCTTGATGCTATTATTTCTCTTTGGGAAGGTATAGACAATGCTAAAGACTTGGGCCAAAGTTTTTATTTCTTTAAGATTGACTTTGATAAGGCTTATGATAGAATTGAATGGGATTTTATTCTCCAATCTCTTCAAGACCTGGGAGCTGGCAAAAGACTCATCAGAAATATTAGCACTCTCTTTGGCAATGCTTGTTCTAGGGTTGCCATCAATGGCCATATCTCTGATCCTTTTACTCTTAGTAGATCCATCAGACAAGGCTGCCCTCTTGCTCCCTTGCTCTTTGCAATTGCTAGTGATGCTTTAGGTTGGCTTGTTAAAGATGCTATGAACAATGGTACTATAAAAGGAATCAATGTGCTTAACTCCCCTTCCCCTCTTGGGCTCCAAATGTTTGCTGATGATACTAATGTTATTCTAAATGCTGATGATCTTTCTATAAACAAATTTCTGGAATGTTTAGAGATTTTTTGTCTTGCTAGTGGTTCCAAAGTTAACCATTCCAAAATTGGATTTAAAGCTTCTAATGAAACTATTCCTGAATGTGTTTCTAGACTTGGATGCAACATTATCAAAGATGGAGAGATCTTTAGATTGTTGGGGATTCCCATGGGTTTCCAGATTTCTTTTGCTCAAAGGTGGGAATGGGTGGTGGAAAGGTTTAAAAAACACTTGCTGTACTGGTATGATACTAACAGTTCCCTCCCTCGTAGAACTTTTGTTCTCAATCATTACATCCTTCCTAAATTGGTCTATTTTCTGGCTTGTTGGTCTCCTTCTAATAAGCAACTTGGACAGGTTATCTGTTTAGCCAGGAACTTCTTATGGGGAAGTAAGTCTGATAAAAAAAAAGTCCCCAAGGTGGCTTGGAAAGTGTGCTGTCTCCCTAAACATCAAGGTGGATTGGGCATTATTAATCCTGTGAAAATGGCAGACAACTTGGCTTCTAAATGGATTTTGAGATGTATTGACTGTAATGATGTCTGGGCCTGTCTTCTGAAAAGAAATACTTCTAGATTTTGTCTTTCTGACTACAGGGCCTGGAAGAATCTCAACCTTTGGGACATTATAACTTCCCCACATCCCATCACCCCCTTTGGTAGTCCCTTAGTGTGTAGAATGTGGCAGGCCTGGTTCAAAGCTAAGAACTCTTTTAAACTCCCTAACGAACTTGCCTGTTCTCTTCAATTTTATTTGCAAGAGTCTCCATGGTTGGGCTTGCTTGCTTACTGTGAAGAAAACAGGCTGACAATCAAGCAACACAAATGCCACAAAGCTGGAATCACTACTTGGAACAATTACATATGTGGAGTAAGGGTAAGGACTGCACAAGAAGTCTTTTCTAGCACTAATCTTTCTCTGTCTTGCTTTCAGGTAATTCAAAAACACAGAAACATGCTGCTGGAAAAGATGGACAGGTGGCATAGGAAAAAGGTTGACCTGGTGGATATTGCTAATGTCATTTTCAAACAGTTCAAACATGACAAAGGGTCTGCTGCTCAAATCCTGAAAAAGCTCAACTCTAGGTGGCAGGTGAATTGGTCTACACACCAGTGGACTTACAGATTTAAAGCTCTCTGGGCTCTTCCAGATTGCAGCAAGCATTCATTTCTCCAGTGGAGGATGCTGCACCATGGCCTTTGGACTGGTCATAAAGTCAGGAAAATTTTTAATAGTGGTGGGTCCTGTATATTTTGTGGCCTTGTGGAGGATGTTTCACACCTCTTCTTTGAATGCCATCATGCCAAAAAATTCTGGTCTGCTGTGGAGAAGTATCTGCTAGTGAATGGTCTCCCCAAACTTAGTAAAATGGAGGTGATTCCTGGTTGCTGTAAACACTTGGATATTCTGCTGTGGAATATTTGGAGGGGCTATATTCTTTGGAACATATGGCTCAGTAGGAATGAGGCTACCCTTGGTAGCAGAAAAAGGAACTACCTCATCACTTTGCCTGTTATTCTGAAAAATGCTTCTCTATCTTGTATTAGGAGAATCAGAGATGCTTCTTGTAATAACTATGATGTCTACAAGATTTTGTCTGAAAATTCTCCCTCTAGATGGAAAAAACTGTTAGCTGAATAGTACTCTTGTAAAAGGTTGGACATGTATTTCTCCTTGTAATTTGTCCTCTGGGTCAGGTGTCTCCTGCCCAAGGCACACTGTATACGGCCACCATTAATACAAATTTTCCTTGTTCTTTCAAAAAAAAAAAAACGCCTACTACAGAGGGAAATTTATACATACTTGTAGAGGAGGTACTGGGGTATCCGCTTTTAACAAAAGTAGAGATTAAAGATTAACACATCCAGTACGTCGCCTACTCAAGGGGGGTTCTCTTTAGGGAAGTATACCCTTTAACATTTCTGTGATCAGGTAGATAACAAGGAGATACTTCAGAAAATATGGACAACAATTGACCAAGGAAGACCATACACTTCTTGATTCGATTCAGATGATTACAAGATTTGTCAAGGAAATGCTCAAAAACTAATGCTCAGAGCTTCGTGGTACTCTATGCAGATAAATACCGATCAATACAAATGATGAAGGAATTGCTCAAAAGAATAGAGCTTAACACCAATAGTGTCTCACAGAAAAGAAAGAAAACCCAAGACACTCTCTTACACTATAGTGCTCATAGCCCTCCCTGAGAAGCCTACCCTCTGTATCCACACTACAGAGTAGCTCCTACAATAGGCTTGAAATCACCAAGTGCAAGAGAGAACTTCTGCACGTATACACGCGTCAGAGTAACTCCAAAAAAATGTACCCCAAAAAGTGTGTACCCAAATGAGCACAAACCCCTTGTTTTTATAGGCCTCAATAGGCCTAGAGAGCCTTGCCGAATCTTCACGTCCACTGTTCACGCGCCGGTTAATCACCCAAAATTGGGGGGTAGGTCAAATATTCCACTTGATTTGAATTAGATCCACAAAAATAGGTAGTCGCCGTGAATGGCCTGGTACTTCTTTATTTACCATAGTCTTCAAAGAAAAGACCTATTGATATGCATGTCTCAATCCCATCAAAATTGTAACATCCTGTACCAAGCGTGCATCTAGTTCCCAATTTTTGACTTTCTCCATCCACTTTTGCCATGCGATGATCATGCCACACGAGGCAATGTTTCCATCCTGCACAAGTTGCCACTGAAAGAGTTAACATCTTTTACTAAAAGATCTGTGAAATGAGACCGGCTGTCGAGATCCCAATATAGATATGATTTTGAGATAGTTGCTGAAGAAAATTTATCCATAGCCTGACCTAGATCATGTATCCTAGTATTGACCACATTTACTTGTATCCGCAGAGAGTTGATCTTTTTGACTCTCATCTTGGGATATCCGAAGCATGTTTCTGATTCTCCCTTGATGATAAGCGCCATTGTGTGGACATACGCGTGTGTGGGTGAGTGGGCATATGTGTGTGTGCAGGTGTAGGTGTGTGTGGCCATATATGTGTGCGGATGTGGGTGGTCATATATGTGTGTGCGGATGTGGGTGGTCATATATGTTTATGTGAGGGTATGTGTGTGTGTGTTGTGTGTGTATTTGTATGGGCATGTGTGTGTATGAGGGTGTGTGTGTGTGGGAGTGTGTATGTGTGTGTGCGTGGATATGCATGGGTGTGAGAGTGTATGTGTGCATGTGTGTGTTAGTGTGCGTGTGTTGAGTGTGTAGGGCAGCGGGGGAACTATGAGGGGGAGGGAGGCGGAGGGGTGCGGAGTGGATGAGGGGGAGGAGGCGGAGGGGGGCGGAGTGGATGAGGGGGAGGGAGGAGGAGGGGTGCGGAGTGGATGAGGGGGAGGAGGCGGAGGGGGGCAGAGTGGATGAGGGGGAGGGAGGCGGAGGGGTGCGGAGTGGATGAGGGGGAGGAGGCGGAGGGGTGCGGAGTGGATGAGGGGAGGAGGCGGAGGGGGGCGGAGTGGATGAGGGGGAGGGAGGCGGAGGGGTGCGGAGTGGATGAGGGGGAGGAGGCGGAGGGGGGCGGAGTGGATGAGGGGGAGGAGGCGGAGGGGGGCGGAGTGGATGAGGGGGAGGGAGGAGGAGGGGTGCGGAGTGGATGAGGGGGAGGAGGCGGAGGGGGGCGGCGTGGATGAGGGAGGAGAGAGAGAGAGAGAGAGAGAGAGAGAGAGAGAGAGAGAGAGAGAGAGAGAGAGAGAGAGAGAGAGAGAGAGAGAGAGAGAGAGAGAGAGAAAGCGAGAGAGAGAAAGAGAGAGAGAGAGAGAGAGAAAGAGAGAGGGAGGGGGGAAGAGAGGGGGAGAGCAAGAGAGAGAAAGAGAAGAAAGTGTGTTCAAATCATGCCGTATGGATCCCTCGGCATATGAGGATTGTTGAGATCAAATCGAAATGAAATATGAGCCCAACACCATATTTGCTTCGACCTTGATGAGACTAATGCTCAGAATCCTTGGTCTGTATTGAAATTCCATGGGTGAAAACAGGTTGTAAACCCCATATTATTCAAGCAATGGGACAAAACATATGTTCCCAGTAGGTATGGTTCCATTATGTTGCTAACCAGCTAGTATGAAGAATGCTCAAGAATCCTCATCAGAGTTATGGAGATCATCTTAATTTTTGTTCCGTAAACATGAAGCTTGCATCAACTCTACATTTCATTGGTGTGTCACAACTTGAACAGATCATCAGTAGTCTCTTTCCATAACCCCGCCAATGCAGCTTTCCATTTGCAGCTTTTGATTAAACAGATCAGATATGAGTAGTCCCTTTCACTAGCTCCTACCGAAAGCAGCATATTGGCTATGCAAGGGGATTATCCATCATCCTTGGAAAAGACGTTACAGACAAAACCCGACCCACATCCATGTGCATTGACACCGGCAATAGTCCGATTTTCCAATGCATTTGTCTGCACCTCCTATCCCTTAACCATGATGATCTAGAAGCTCTCAAAGATGGTGTGAGAGCACAGCAACAATATATATCTGCAACGAGACTTTTCCAGTGCTTCATGGCTTCCGCATATCAAAGAGATGAAGTCAAGGCAAGGTGTCCATCAATCAATACACCTCATAAATAACTATACCGGCTGAATTTTGTGCAAGAACCATTGGGATCTGACCCCCTCGGTAAAGCATACCTTGCACAGGAAGGAGATACCTCAGCGAGCGAGAGGGAAGAGAGCGATCTACAGACCCCCACATCAAGCTTTTGCACCGTCCCTGGTGCAATCTCTCCCTTATTTTACTTATTTCAAAGAGATCTAGTTATGCTGCAATTACTAAAAAGAAACATGGTATGTACAGGGGTGGAATGCTTCCATTTTGACTTAGTTCAGATACTTCTTCACCCTGGAGATGTTAACCAGGGGAATCCTTTTTCCCTGCAGATCTTCCAGATGCAAAGCGCCGTGTGGTAATACCTTGATCACCCTATATGGTCCTATCCATTTGGGTGCCAATTTAGTTGAAATTGCTGGAACTTGATGCACTAAAACCATGGATCCTTCCTGAACTTCATTCAATCTCAGATACCTGTCATGCAATCTTTTGCGCTCTTCTTGTGTTACTTGAAGTTTTTGCATTGCCCCTTCTCTGTATTCTTCTAATGCCACCAATCTCTGAATGGGGGGTTCAATTCCCATAGTTTTGATTCCTATTTCTTTTCTGATAATGAACTCAAATGGTGCCAATGCCTCTTTTCCATAAATTAAGCGAAATGGAGTTTCGCCTGTGGTTCCCCTCTTCGTGGTTCTGAAAGCCCAAATTGCACCAATTAGTGCTAGTGGCCAAGAGCTTTGATGATCAAAAGATAATTTGCGAAGTAGTCCAATCAAAATCTTATTGGAACTCTCTGCTTGGCCATTTGCCCTTGGGTAATAGGCACAAGATTTTTTATGGAAGATTTTGTACCTGTCAAATATAGACTGGAGTAATTGATTTACAAAATGTGTGCCCCTATCACTAGTAATTTCCAGTGGACAACCAAATCTTGAGAAAATACGTTTATACATAAATTTAGCTACTGTTAAGGCCGTGCAGTCCACAGTAGCTTTAGCCTCTATCCATTTAGTGGCATAACATGTGGCCATCAAAATATACTTTTTACCTCCTGGTTGACCAGTAGGGCTAATTGGCCCTATGAAATCAAGACCCCATCGTTCAAATGGAAGCCATCCGGTAGATATGACTAATGGTTGGAAATTCAATCTGGTTGGCGCGGGAGCACACCTGTGGCAGATGTGGCATTCTTTAGCAAACTTGATTGCATCCTTGAAAATATGAGGCCACCATAAACCTTTGTGGATGATTCTATGAGCCAATTCTTCCCCCTTTTGGTGTCCTTCACTGTGTGCAGCCTCTAGCAAAAGATTTACCTCCTCTGGATAGACACACCTTCTCAATATATCATCCTGACAGTATTTATATAAATTTCCATTTATAAGAGAATATGCTTTGGTTTTCAGGAGCAATCTTCTCTTTTCTACAGGTGTCAAGTGTTCTGGGATCTTTCCAGTAGTGAGAACATGAAGAATTTCATCATACCAACCTGTCTGAATTGCTACTAGAAAAAGATTGCTATCCACCAGTTCATCATTAATACCTGTTGCCTTTTCGCTCATTGCGGTCCTGGACACTTGATCTGCCATGTAGTGCTCTTTTCCTGGCTTAATATGAATATCAAAATTAAATTCTTGGAATAGGAGTAACCATCTCCAAATCCTTCCAGCTACTCTAGGCTTGTTTATCAAATACTTCAAGGGCTGATGATCAGAAATAACAATGAAATGTACACCAAGGAGATAATGTCGGAACTTCTGAAGAGCAAATACGATAGCCAAACCTTCTCTTTCCGTTGTACTGTAATTTCTTTCAGCTTGGTTGAGTAGTCTGCTTGCATAAGAGATAGAACTGCACCAACAACATGAAGACTAGCATCTGTATGCACATGAAATTCCAATGACCAATTAGGAACACTTAAAAGTGGAGCAGTACATAGCCTCAACTTTAGTTCACAAAATGCTTTGTCAGCTTCAGCACTCCATGAGAAAGGGATCTTTTTGTTGGTAAGCCTTGACAAGGGCTTAGCAATTTCCGAATACATCCTAATGAATCTTCTGTGATACCCTGCATGGCCCAAGAAACTTTGCACTTCCTTTGGGCTTTGTGGAATTGGCATGGAAAGAATAGCTGTAACCTTTGCAGGGTCAACAGTTATGCCTTTAGCAGATACTATGTGACCAAGAAGAGTGCCCTTAGTGACCAAAAGGTGACATTTATCAGGATTCAATTTCAAACCTGTTTTGAGACATTGCTCAAAAATTTCTTTTAGATTTTCCAAATGGTCATGGAAATCTTGAACTGCTGCCCTTCTATCTGTACCTGAAAATACTGAAAAGTCATCCATGAAAAAGTGTAGAAAGGTTGTTAACCATTTGCCCAATATCAGATACATCGTTCTATTAAATGAAGCCGGTGCATTCTTCAAACCAAAAGCCATTCGAGTATAGACATAAGTGCCCCAGGGAGTGACAAAGGCTGTTTTGTCCCTATCATCAGGATGGATAACTATCTGATTGTAGCCACTAAAACCATCCAAGAAACTATACAAAGTGTGACCAGCTACCTCTTCAAGTACTTGCTCTGTGAAGGGCTGAGGAAATCCATCTTGAATAGTCACTTTATTCAAAGCACGGAAATCAACACATACCCTTATTTTTCCACTATTTTTCTTCGGCACAATAACCATAGAAGAAAGCCACCTGGAATGTTCTACTGGCACAATTATACCTGCTTCTTCTAATTTTGTAATCTCTGCTTTTACCGCCTCTGCATACTTCGGATTGAGTCGATATGGCCTACTTCTTACAGGTGCAGCTCCCTCAACTAAGGGTATCCGATGTAACCCAAGCTCTTCTGGTATCCCTATTAGATCTTTGTAGGACCATGCGAAGACACTTTTATAAGTAAAAAGCAAAGAAGTTACCTTCTGTAGCAAGGGAGGATAATGCCACAACCAGGATGCCAAATGGACCATTTGAGGGTTCTCTTCATCCCCTAAATTTACTTCTTGAACCAATGTTTCAGGACTGGTCTTGCTTGAGAAATCATCTCCACTATATGCAGTTGGATTTTAATTTATATTGTGCAACATGTTCTTTCATCCAACCTTGAGGTATATCTGCAAAAGGGAGATCTTCTCTGCTCTTAGGTTCATAATTTTCCCTCTCTGATACTTTTATATTGGTATTCTCTTCACAGATTGTATTTTCCTTCAGTTGCTCATTCTCCAACACCTTGTGGTCTTCATTGCCCTTTTCTGTAATTTCCTTATCTGCAACTTCTTCCTCAATTTCATTGATCTCCACTGTGCAACACTCTGCACTTCCCATCATCCAATTTAACAATGTATCATCTTCTTGGGGTAGAGAGGGCATTACCTGAGTATCCACAGTATATCCAGTAGTTTTTCCTGAGTCGAATCCTTCTTCCAAATGTAGTTGCAGTTGGCTATTGGTATTTGTTGAAATCCATAGTTTATTTTTTCCCCAATCTTGCAAAGCTTTTGCTTGTCTCAGCCAAGGTCTCCCCATGAGCAAAGGATAGGAAGTCTCCTGTGGAAGTGCAATGACAACAAAATCCAACACAAAGTGGCAACCCTGTACTACCATCAATACCTTTTCAATAATGCCAAGTGGCGCAACCCGATGTTGATCTGCCAATGTAACCGTGAATGGTGCCAACTTGGTGGGGTTCAATTTCAGCTTCTTCATTGTAAAATCTGGCATTAAATTGATACCAGAGCCTCCATCTATGATCACACCTGTGAGAGTTTCATCCTTTATACAAACAGATAATCTTGAGCTTTGGTAGTCTGCTAAGGGTGCAGGGGGAAAATCAACCATCAAACCATCTATACTAGGTGATTGGACCAAGTGAGCAGAGTGTATAATCTTCAGTAAGTCACTTCTAATTTTTGAATCCATCCTTATAAGTTCATATAGACTAACCTTGTGATGAATACCTTTCAAGATCTGTTCAATGTTTACCTCCTGAGTGTTTTCTTGCAGACTTGTTGGCTGGCCCTTTAAAGAAGTAGTCATCTTATTATAAGCTCCTTCAATTTGTGTTTGGTCCTTCCATCCAGACTCCTTTTCTTCCTCTTTATCCTGAAATCCTTGTTGTTCATCTCTCTGGGTTGCAGCTGCTTGCCTAGCTCTACTCATCATGGGCATTGCAGAGGATGAAACAGCATAAGTCTGAGTGGTTTTTCCTTCTTCATGTGGAGAGTCTGCAATCATATGAATTGGAGCAGGACGACCTCTTGGGCAATCTTTGGTATAATGATCCTTGGCCTCTGGACAATGTTGACAAGGAGGTGCATCTTCTGGGAGGGAACACCTATTTTGCATGTGGCCATATTCACCACAATGATAGCACATCAAGGGTCTATTATATCTAGGCTTTGCAGGCCTATTCTCCTCTCTATTAGATGTATTTGAAGTACTAGCATAGTACGAATCCAAAGTTTGAGGGTTACCTCTCTGCTGTGTACCCTTGAGGTAATAACAATCTCTGGCTTCATGACCATCTTTTCCACAAAATTGACAGCTTACCTTAATAGGGCAATTAGCATTGGAATGTCCATTGTTGTTACAGATTGTACACCAAATTTGTCTCCTTATATCCTGAGTGGTCT
The DNA here is from genome assembly GCA_020310875.1 of Ceratopteris richardii. NCBI lineage: Eukaryota > Viridiplantae > Streptophyta > Polypodiopsida > Polypodiales > Pteridaceae > Ceratopteris > Ceratopteris richardii. Next base: position 14,893 of record MU260701.1, read on the forward strand.
TCAAATCTTCTAACTCTCGGCGAAGTTGAGCTACTTCATCATCAGTGCGACGTAGTGGTGGCAAGACCTTCTCTTCTTGTTGATTTTGTTGCATCTTCAATGCTTCCAGTTCCCTCCTTAGTTGCTCAATAGGATCCAGATCTGCAGCATACTTTTGTTGTGTATCCCCTTCAAAATGTTGCCTTGCTTCTTCAATGCGTGATGCCGCTGCAACAAAATCATTGAGGGTCGCATCCAATCTAGGAGATTCACGAAGCTTCTGCTGAGATGACCTGGGCAGAGCCTTTTCTATGCACTTTTTAACCAAAAAGTCACTTGGAGCATGTGGCAGACGTGCAACAAGTGCTTTTGTTCTAGTGTGAAGTTCATGAAAAGATTCAACTGGTCTTAGCTTTAAATTCTCTAGCTGATCTAGAGCTCTTTCCGAGGAATCACTTGGTCGGAATGTCTGTGAGAACGCCGCCTTCAAAGCCTCCCATGTAGTGAAATGGCCATCTGCATATTGACTATACCATTTATCTGCAAGACCCTCCAATGTGGATGGAAAAAGTGCCAACATTGCATCTTCTCTATTCTGCAGACCACGTCCACGGCATAAAGAGATAAATCTCCTCACATGATCATCAGCATCTTCATAAGCATGTCCCTTGAAGGTAGGGAACTTGATGTTGATCCTGGAGAGTAGATGAGAAAGATCCTCCATTTGGACTGGTGTCTCTTCTGACGTATCTGAGGAGAAGTCTAGAGTTCTCCTATACCCCTCTTTTGACAATGGTGTCGCACCCAAATCAATAGATAAATTTAGGGAGGACAGAGGGGAGGTAGACTCACTAGCCGTGGTTATTGCTAACTTGTTAAGGCTCCTTCGAACACGAAGAGATTCCTTATCTGCTCGTGTATGGGTCATGTACCTATTCGCAATTGCAATAGGGAAAAACACCTCTCACAGAAATGCAAAGGTCCCACCGGGCATGCCAAACTGTAGAGGAGGTACTCGGGTATCCGCTTTTAACAAAAGTAGAGATTAAAGATTAACACATCCAGTACGTCGCCTACTCAAGGGGGGTTCTCTTTAGGGAAGTATACCCTTTAACATTTCTGTGATCAAGTAGATAACAAGAAGATACTTCAGAAAATATGGACAACAATTGACCAAGGAAGACCATACACTTCTTGATTCGATTCAGATGATTACAAGATTTGTCAGGGAAATGCTCAAAAACTAATGCTCACAGCTTCGTGGTACTCTATGCAGATAAATACCGATCAATACAAATGATGAAGGAATTGCTCAAAAGAATAGAGCTTAACACCAATAGTGTCTCACAGAAAAGAAAGAAAATCCAAGACACTCTCTTACACTATAGTGCTCATAGCCCTCCACTCAGAAGCCTACCCTCTGTATCCACACTACAGAGTAGCTCCTACAATAGGCTTGAAATCACCAAGTGCAAGAGAGAACTTCTGCACGTATACACGCGCCAAAGTAACTCCAAAAAAATGTACCCCAAAAAGTGTGTACCCAAATGAGCACAAATCCCTTGTTTTTATAGGCCTCAATAGGCTCAGAGAGCCTTGCCGAATCTTCACGTCCACTGTTCACGCGTCGGTTAATCACCCAAAATTGGGGGGTAGGTCAAATATTCCACTTGATTTGAATTAGATCCACAAAAATAGGTAGTCGCCGTGAATGGCCTGGTACTTCTTTATTTACCATAGTCTTCAAAGAAAAGACCTATTGATATGCATGTCTCAATCCCATCAAAATTGTAACATCCTGTACCAACCGTGCATCTAGTTTCCCAATTTTTGACTTTCTCCATCCACTTTTGCCATGCGATGATCATGCCACAGGAGGCAATGTTTCCATCCTGCACAAGTTGCCACTGAAAGAGTTAACATCTTTTACTAAAAGATCTGTGAAATGAGACCGGCTGTCGAGATCCCAATATAGATATGATTTTGAGATACTTGCTGAAGAAAATTTATCCATAGCCTGACCTAGATCATGTATCCTAGTATTGACCACATTTACTTGTATCCGTAGAGAGTTGATCTTTTTGACTCTCATCTTGGGATATCCGAAGCATGTTTCTGATTCTCCCTTGATGATAAGCGCCATTGTGTGGACATACGCGTGTGTGGGTGAGTGGGCATATGTGTGTGTGCAGGTGTAGGTGTGTGTGGCCATATATGTGTGCGGATGTGGGTGGTCATATATGTGTGTGCGGATGTGGGTGGTCATATATGTTTATGTGAGGGTATGTGTGTGTGTTGTGTGTGTATTTGTATGGGCATGTGTGTGTATGAGGGTGTGTGTGTGTGGGAGTGTGTATGTGTGTGTGCGTGGATATGCATGGGTGTGAGAGTGTATGTGTGCATGTGTGTGTTAGTGTGCGTGTGTGAGTGTGTGTGTGAGAGTGTGTGTGTGAGAGTGTGTAGGGCAGCGGGGGAACTATGAGGGGGAGGGAGGCGGAGGGGTGCAGAGTGGATGCGGGGGAGGAGGCGGAGGGGGGCTGAGTGGATGAGGGGGAGGGAGGAGGAGGGGTGCGGAGTGGATGAGGGGGAGGAGGCGGAGGGGGGCGGAGTGGATGAGGGGGAGGGAGGCGGAGGGGTGCGGAGTGGATGAGGGGGGGGAGGCGGAGGGGTGCGGAGTGGATGAGGGGGAGGAGGCGGAGGGGGGCGGAGTGGATGAGGGAGAGGGAGGCGGAGGGGTGCGGAGTGGATGAGGGGGAGGAGGCGGAGGGGGGCGGAGTGGATGAGGGGGAGGAGGCGGAGGGGGGCGGAGTGGATGAGGGGGAGGGAGGAGGAGGGGTGCGGAGTGGATGAGGGGGAGGAGGCGGAGGGGGGCGGAGTGGATGAGGGAGGAGAGAGAGAGAGAGAGAGAGAGAGAGAGAGAGAGAGAGAGAGAGAGAGAGAGAGAGAGAGAGAGAGAGAGAGAGAGAGAGAGAGAGAGAGAGAGAGAGAGAGAGAGAGAGAGAGAGAGAGAGAAAGAGAGAAAGCGAGAGAGAGAAGAGAGAGAGAGAGAGAAAGAGAGAGGGAGGGGGAAGGAGAGGGGGAGAGCAAGAGAGAGAAAGAGAAGAAAGTGTGTTCAAATCATGCCGTATGGATCCCTCTGCATATGAGGATTGTTGAGATCAAATCGAAAATGACTTCGAATGCTTCTAATCTCCACAGCTCGAACAATATGAGCCCAACACCATATTTTCTTCGACCTTGATGAGACTAATGCTCAGAATCCTTGGTCTGTATTGAAATTCCATGGGTGAAAACAGGTTGTAAACCCCATATTATTCAAGCAATGGGACAAAACATATGTTCCCAGTAGGTATGGTTCCATTATGTTGCTAACCAGCTAGTATGAAGAATGCTCAAGAATCCTCATCAGAGTTATGGAGATCATCTTAATTTTTGTTCCGTAAACATGAAGCTTGGATCAACTCTACATTTCATTGGTGTGTCACAACTTGAACAGATCATCAGTAGTCTCTTTCCATAACCCCGCCAATGCAGCTTTCCATTTGCAGCTTTTGATTAAACAGATCAGATATGAGTAGTCCCTTTCACTAGCTCCTACCGAAAGCAGCATATTAGCTATGCAAGGGGATTATCCATCATCCTTGGAAAAGACGTTACAGACAAAACCCGACCCACATCCATGTGCATTGACACCGGCAATAGTCCTATTTTCCAATGCATTTGTCTACACCTCCTATCCCTTAACCATGATGATCTAGAAGCTCTCAAAGATGGTGTGAGAGCACAACAACAATATATATCTGCAACGAGACTTTTCCAGTGCTTCATGGCTTCCGCATATCAAAGAGATGAAGTCAAGGCAAGGTGTCCATCAATCAATACACCTCATAAATAACTATACCGGCTGAATTTTGTGCAAGAACCATTGGGATCTGACCCCCTCGGTAAAGCATACCTTGCACAGGAAGGAGATACCTCAGCAAGCGAGAGGGAAGAGAGGGATCTACAATACTACTGATTGAAAACATTTTCTTTATAATTGTACTTGTAGCAACTGCACCTTCAATATGCTCTCCATAACTTAACTAAAAAATCTATGCTCTCTTGAAATTCAACTACCCAATTGGACGGTAAATTCTAGAACCCCATAGATATTCCAACTTATCTAAAAAATCTATGTTCTCCTAGAATTTAACAACCCAACTGGACTATACATTCTAGAAGAAGAGTATTTGAAGCTACACATCCTTTTTCTATTATTGACCTATAATCTACTTGGAAGAAAAACGTGTGAAAGCAATAAAGAAATTTGTAAGTAGATTCATTCTGAGAACTAGTACGCAGAATAATATCATAAGAAGGCATTCACAAGCACAATGTTATATTTTATGGAATATTGGAATGTTGAATGAATTTTAATATCTTGAGGAATGTGTTTTGTGTTTTGATTTAGCAGGTGAAGATCCATCAGAGTTTGAACACGCATGGACCTAGTCAAATATTTTTGGAGATATTCAGAAGAATATTTAGAAGATATTTATGTTTAGAAGATAGTATTTTCTAGTTATTTTTGTAAAAATAAAAGATCGCTTGAGAAAGCGATGTTTTGTAAAACAAAAGTTTCGATTTTGTAAATAAAGCAAAAGCACACTTTTCGAAGTATGGCCCTCATGTATCTTTTATTCAAGACATAATATGATTTACCTATAAATACACATGGCCTGTTAGACTCATCCATCAGAGTATATGGGGGAGAGTGTACCCAATCTTTTGTCGTCTCTTTTCTCTTTCTATTCTTGGAGTACTTGTGTATGATTTTGTTTCTGTACTATCCTCTACATTCGTGCGTCTGTGGGGTCCGAAGGGCAACAGTGGTATCAGAGCCAAAGCATCCACCGAGATGGTTTCAATGTCTGATTGTGATTCGTGGCATCCATTCCTTTTGTGATTCGACGTCCATCTCAACCTCCGATCCAAGTTTTCATTTATCAAGTTCGTTTGTTTTGGTTTGTCGCTTACGTTTTTCAAGCTTTTTTGAATTTGGTACTCTGCTCTATCATACTCTACCCCCTATCATAGTCTCATACTATACTCCCTATCACACTCTCACATTGTACCAGCTTTCATCTTTTCACCTTGTAACCCCTGTCACCCTGTCAACGCCTGTCCGCCTCTCACCCTGTCTACCTTGTGCTCACTATGCTCATTGTTCATTGTTCCAGTTTGGTTCGGTTATCAAATTTGTTTTATCAAGTTTTTTTATCAATTCGGTTATTCATTCGACTTACTCCAAGGCATCGACCAAGGCATAAAACTATGGCATAACTTTGGAATCTTTGGCTTCTCTAGCACTCATGGCTCTCTTGGTTCACTTTGGTTTCCTTTGGTTCTGTTGGAAGCCATTGGCTACGCACTAATCACTTCTAACATATGAGTGGAAATAAAAGCTTAGTTATTTTCCTAGTTAGCTTAATTATCCCATATAGTTCCTTATTTAGTATGTAGGTGATTTGAACCCATAACCTCATACTACCAAGAGGTAAGCCTTATCCACTAGGATATTCTCTCTTCTTTGATATCCTATTCCTTTTAATAAATATTTAAGATAACTTTTAACACTATCTTCACCTTTATTTATTTATTTATTTAAATAGCCTATTTTATTTATTTATTGACTTATTAAGCACTCTCATTTATTTCAATTATTTATTTATTTATTATAATTATTATTATTAATATACATTATTATTAGAAAAAATATTTTCCTATGCTTAGACCTAGGTTTTGCAAAGAGTTTTTCTTTTTGCCACAAATGGAAAAGGATATACACAATATGTTTCCCATTGCATTGTGTTTCAACATGTAAGAAGAAATCATGGTAAAGTGATTGGATTGTTAAGGCCACTTCCCATACCTAATGGACCATGGGAACAAATTTCTATGGATCTTATTACTAGTCTTTCTACAACTTCATCACATAATGATATGATTTGGACAATTGTTGATAGATTTAGTAAACAAGAATATTTCATTCTTTGTAAAAAGACTCTTTCTGCACCTCAAGTTGTTAAGTTATTTATTAAATGTATTTTTTCGCATCATGGTTTTCCAAAAGTTATTTTATCCGATTGAGATGTTCATTTTTGTAATCACTTTTGGGCTACATTATTTCAAAATTTACGTTCTATAGTAGACTTTAGTTCTATATTTCATCCTGAAATTAATGGATAGAGTGAAGCTACGAACAGTACTATTTTTTATCTATTATGTTGTTATTATTTAGATAACCCAAGTAATTGGGATGCGAAGCTTCGTTTACTATAGTTTGCATATAATAACACAACACATACCACTACTAGACATGCACCTTATGAAATTGTTTATGGTGAAAAGCTTCTCACTCCCATGTCTATCACTCAAAATGGATGATTCTTTTGCACAAGATCGTATTTTCGTACTTCATGAGGTTCATGGGCACATTAAAAAGAGTCAAGAAAAATACATGCATAATGTTAATAAGAAACGAGTAGCTAAAGAATTTACTGAAAATGATTATGTATGGTTACGAATAATTAAAAGAGGTCTGAAAAATATTTCAGAACATACTAAGGTAAAACTTGCACCATCCTATTATGGACCTCTTCGTATTATTCAAAAAATTAATGAGAATGCTTTTAGATTAGATATACCTTTACATTGGAATATAAATAATTCTTTTCATATTAGTTTATTGAAATCATTTAAAGAGAATTTACCACTCACTCCTATTTTAGATGATCCTCCTTTGTTAGAAGAGGATGTTGAAATTTTAGTTCTAGTGAAAATACTTGATTATGATGTCACTACTACATGCAAATTTTAGTTCTAGTGAAAATACTTGATTATGATGTCACTACTACATGCACAAGTTATCAATATCATAGATAGTTGGTTAAATATCAAAATCACTCACTTGAAGAATCTCAATGGATTCAAAAGACATCAATAAATCCCCATCATGAACATTTGATTTGTGCTTATCATTCACAATCACATTAAATTCCTCTTTTCGAGTTCCATGTATGTGTTTTTACATGGAACATGCTTATGATTGTTCAATGATGGACGTGATTGGCCATCCACGTCTATTTTGTTCTTATCAACTGAGGTGAGTTGTTTGTCAATTGGGAGGCATATTATACTTTATGGTATATTGGAATACTAAATGGATTTTAATGCCTAGAGGTTTTTACTATGTTTTGTGTTTTGATTTAGCAAGTGAAGATCCATGAGGGTGTGAATGCACATGGACTTATTCAAATATTTTTGGAGATATTTAGAATAATATTTAGAAGATATTTATTTTTAGAAGATAATACTTTTTTAATTTTTTTTATAGAAATAATAGATCTCTTTAGAAAGCGATGTTTTGTAAACATAGAAAATTACGATTTTGGAAACAAAGCAAAAGCACACTTTTCGAAGCGCGGCTCTCTCATGTATCTTTTATTCAGGACGTAAGATGAATTACCTATGATTACAAATGCCTTGATAGACTTGTCCATCAGAGTATGTGGGGGGAGATTGTACCCAATCTCGTGTCATCTCTTGTCTCTTTCTATTCTCTAAGTACTTTTGTGAAATTTTGTATATGTACTATCCTCTGCAGTTGTGCGTCTATCTACGGGATACGAAGGGCAATACACAATGGGTAAGTGACTGTACGAATAGAAATATCGTTATTATTATTATTATTATTATTATTATTATTATTATTATTATTATTATTATTCTTCTTCTTCTTCTTCTAAAGGAAGCCTCGAAATTACTTACTCTCTGAGACTTTAATTAATGAAAAACACAACTGAACAAGTGAAAAGGTATATCAAGCATGAGACCCCCCTAATCCCACAAAGTAGTTCTTGCTCAAAATTTGCTAGAAAACATTACCAAAAAGGTTGATAACCCTTTAATCCCCTTGTTTTTCTCGATGCAAAACGGTCTATGATTTCTAAAACATGAGGGCTTCTTAGAATTGGAACCTCTTTACCCTAAAAGGAAAAGAGAATTTTCAATAGACCATTCTTTTGGGGTGCTACCAAAGCTAGCAACACGCCTATCTTTCAAGATCTTCCAGAGGGCCTGGCCTCGTATAGCTATGTCAATGGATTAGATTTGAGGACGTGGACCCAACTAGGACAGTGGACCATGAACAATTGTGCGTGTTGTGGAGCAGAATCAATGTGTGGGAGTGCTCCAACACTCACCTGCTTATTGACCATGATTCCACTCACCTTGAGGGCCTTAGATGGCAAAACAAAAGCAGCCAATAAAATTTCTAGATTCAAGAAGGATGTGCACTTTCATGTCACACTTACTATGATATGGTGTCTAGATTGGTCTAATTTTAGGTGGGATTTTAAGTTCCAATCATCAAGATAATAAAATAGTTTCTTATGTTGAAAATCCTCCACCAAGGAATTTGGAACAATCTTAAAGCTTACAAAATTTACACAACCCCTCTATGGTGTAAACAATGCATTCATGACAATGAGAAACTCAGACAACTATTCTTTTCATGCCCCAAGTCAATATCGATTTGGCAAGCCCTTGGGAGAACCATGCTCTTAGAGGGGCAAATCAATTGGAAGCAAGTGTTGTTGGTGAATTGATCCAATGTTCCTTAGCATTGTGGAATGCTATACGAGGCCAGACCCTCTAGAAGATCTTGAAATACAGGCGTGCTGCTAGCTTTGGTAGCACTCCGAAAGAATGGGCTATTCAAAAGTCTCTTTTCCTTTTAGGTGAAAGAATTTCCAATTGTAAGAATCCCTCATGTTTTAGAAATCATAGACCGTTTTGCATCGAGAAAAACAAGGGGAAGAAAGGGTTATCAACCTTTTTGGTAATGTTTTCTAGCAAATTTTGAGCAAGAACTACTTTGTGGGATTAGGGGGGTCTCATACTTGATATATCTTTTCACTTGTTTAGTTGTGTTTTTCATTAATTAAAGTCTCGGAGAGTAAGTAATTTCCAGGCTTTCTTTAGAATAATAATAATAATAATAATAATAATAAAAATGATATTTCTATTCTTACAGTCACTTACCCACTGTGTATTGACCTTCATATCCCATAGATAGATGCACAAATGAGAGAATAGTACAAATACAAAATTTCACAAAAGTACTTAGAGAATAGAAAGAGACAAGAGATGACAGTAGATGGGGTACAATCTCCCCCCACATACTCTGATGGACAAGTCTATCAGGGCATTTGTAATTCTAGGTAATTCATCTTATGTCCTAATAAAAGATAAATGAGAGAGCCACGCTTCAAAAAGTGTGCTTTTTGCTTTGTTTACAAAATCATAATTTTCTATGTTTACAAAACATCGCTTTCTAAAGCGATCTATTATTTTTATAAAAATAATTTAAAAAATATTATCTTCTAAAAATAAATATCTTCTAAATATTCTTCTAAATATCTCCAAAAATATTTGAATAAGTCCATGTGCGTTTACACCCTCATGGATCTTGACTTGCTAAATCAAAGCACAAAAGACAGTAAAAACCTCTAGGCATTAAAATCCATTTAATATTCCAATATCCCATAAGTATAACATGCCTCCCAATTGACAAGCAACTCACCTTAGTTGATAAGAATAAAATAGACGTGGATGGCCAATCACATGTCCTTCATTGAACAATCATAAGCATGTTCCATGTAAAAACACATACATGGAACTCGAAAAGAGAAATTTAATGTGATTGTGAATGATAAGCAAAAATCAAATGTTAGTAATCCATTGAGATTCTTCAAGTGAGTGACTTTGATATTTAACCAAATATCTATGATATTGATAACTTGTGCATGTAGTAGTGACATCATAATCAAGTATTTTCTCTGGAACTAAAATTTTAGCATCCTCTTCTAACAAAGAAGGATCATCTAAAATACGAGTGAGTGGTATATTTTCTTTAAATGATTTCAATAAATTGATATGAAAAGAAGTATTTATATTCCAATGAAAAGGTATATCTAATCTAAAGGCATTCTCATTAATTTTTTGAATAATACCAAAAGGTCCATAATAACATGGTGCAAGTTTTATCTTAGGATGTTGTGAAATATTTTTCAGACCTCTTTTAATTAGTTGTAACCATACATAATCGTTTTCATTAAATTCTTTAGCTACTCGTTTCTTATTTACATTATGCATGTATTTTTCTTGACTCTTTTTAATGTGCTCGTGAACCTCATGAAGTACGGAAATATGATCTTGTGCAAAAGAATCAGCCATAGGTATGTCAGTTTGAGTAATAGACATGGGAGTGAGAAGCTTTTTACCTTACACAATTTGATAAGGTGCATGTCTAGTAGTGGTATGTGTTGTGTTATTATATGCAAACTATAGTAAAGGAAGCTTCGCATCCCAATTACTCGGGTTATCTAAATAAGAACAACATAATAGATCCAAAATAGTACTCTTCGTAGCTTCACTTTGTCCATTACTTTCAGGATGAAATGTAGAACTAAAGTCTATTTTAGAACCTAAATTTTGAAATAATGCAGCCCAAAAGTGATTACAAAAAATGAACATCTCAATCTGATAAAATAACTTTTGGAAAACCATGATGCGGAAAAATACATTTAATAAATAACTTAACCACTTAAGGTGCAAAAAGAGTCTTTTTACAAAGAATGAAATATTCTTGTTTACTAAACCTCTCAAGAATTGTCCAAATCATATCATTATGTGATGAAGTTAGAGGAAGACCAGTAATAAAATCCATAGAAATTTGTTCCCATGGTCCATTAGGTATGGGAAGTGGACCTAACAATCCAAACACTTTACCGTGATTTCTTCTTACATGTTGACACACAATGCAATGGGAAACATATTGTGTATATCCTTTTCCATATGTGGCAAAAAGAAAAATTATTTGCATGTAGAAATAGTTGTATGCCCCTATGACCCATATATGTTGGTTCATGCATCTCTTTCATAACAAATTGTTTAAAACTTTGTGGGATGCATAACTTATGTTTGAAATAAGAAAATCCATTATGAAAAGTGTAGTGATCCTCACTAAATGTTGGATAGTCATTGAAAGCATTCCTTGTTTGTCAAAAATACATATCAGATGCATAAGTAGAAATCATGTCATGAAATGTATGAATATGAATAGCAAAAATATTATTAATAGAAACAATATTGGTTTGTGACGATGGAAAACGAGTAAGGGCATGAGCTACAACATTAGCTTTGCCAGGTTGATATTGAATCATAGGCTGAAAATTTTGTATGAATGAAGCCCATTTAATGTGTCAGTTAGAATGAATAGTTGATTTAAAACAATGCTTAATAGCTTGTTGGTCTATTTTGATTATGACTTGAGAACCCATCACATAATGTTTCCAAGTTTTTCAAGCATGCACAACAGCTAAAGGTTCCTTATCATATGTACTATAGTTCTTTTCAGAAGGTTTAAGGTATCCTACTTTCGAATGCGATGGGATGATCATTTTGCATTAATACAACACCTATAACTGAACCACTAGCATTTGTAACTGCATGGAAATTTTGTGCAAAATGGGGTAGTTGCAAAATAGGTGCATGAGAAAGTGCAAGTCTGAGTTTTTCAAAAGATTGTTGTTGTGCTAATCCTCCTGCAAGTTTTAGCTTTTTCCTTCAACAATAATGTGAGTGGGAGTGCTAAATAACTAAAAACATTATACAAACTTTCTATAGAAACTAACTAATCCAAGAAAAGGGCATACATCATTCACAGATTGAGGTACACACCAATCTTCAATTACTTTAATTTTCTTTGGATCTACATGAACACCTTGACTAGAGACAATATGGCCTAAATACTCTAATTCCTATTGGAAGAAATAAATCTTTTCACGATTGGCATATAGTTTACTTTTGCATAACAAATTAAAGACTAGTTGCTAAATGATTTTCATGGTCATTGTCATTTTCAATATAGACAAGTATATCATCGAAGAAAACAAGAACACAAGCTTGGCATTCAAGAAAAATGTTATTCATCATGCATGCAACTATTGGAGGTTCATTGGTGAGTCCAAAAGGCATTATCGTGAATTCAAAGTGACCAATCTGAGTTCAAAAGGTAGTCTTTTAAATGTCATTTTGTGTCATTTGTATCTGCGGATACCCAAATTTAAGATCAGTTTTACTAAAGATTATCTAGCAAATCATCTATCCTAGCAATAGGATATCTATTTTTAACGGTGATCTTATTGAGTGCTCTATAGTGAATGCACATCCTATAAGTCTTGTTCTTCTTCTCTACTAAAAGAACAGGTGCTGCAAAGGGAGAATAACTAAGCATTATAAGTCCTTTGTGAAGTAAATCCTTAATGTGATTAGCTATTTCTTGTTGATGTAAAGGCCCATGCCTATAAGGTGCTTTATGGGGAGGGGAACTACCAGGAATTAAATCTATGTTGTGGTGAAGTGATCCCCTAGAAGGTGGTAGTTTAGAAGGAGAATCAGCCACAAAACAATCCTTATAGGAAACCATAAATGCTTTATGTGCATCAGGAAGTGCATGTGTGTAATCAACTATATTATTGACAAAAACAATACATGAATTGTAACCTTTTCTAATTGCACGTTTTACTTGAGTATGACTTATCAATGGAAAAGGTTGGAATTCATGCATTCAAGACAAACAAATATCTTGATTGTTAAACTTGAAACTATTGATGTGTGTATGATAATCAATGCATGGGTTATAATGGTGATGAAGAGGCATACCAAGTATGACATCATAGGACTGCAAAGGAGCAATTAAGAATCTACGTTCATCTATGTATGAACCTATACAGATCTGAACATTATGCACTTCATGGGAAACATTATATCTATTTCCTTGAAATGCAACCTTAACTTTATACATAGAAGGAAGTGGTTTTAATCAGAGATCTTTCACTAATGTATGAAAAATAAAGTCATGGGAACTACCATCATCATGTAGAATATTAACTGTTTTACCATTAATGGTACCTTGCATGCAAAGGAGAGAATTAATCGAAATTTCATTACCCAAGGTACTTAGATCCTATTCCAATGCTTCTTCAGTCCAATTGGGGATTCTTTAGTATGACCAACCTTTTCCATTGATAAGGCACAGAGTCCAATCCTTCCATCAAATTGGAAATTTTTAGCACTAATCTTGGACTGTGTGCCTTGTTCTTGACCAGTGATAATGGCCTTCACTACCCTAACTAGGTTATTGTCATCACTTTGTGGTTGTTGGAGTGTAGCATCATGTTCCTTAATCTCAGTTTGGGCATGTTGAAGTTCATGCCGCAAAATCTCTAATTATTGCTCAACTAGTACTCCATGTAGGGGTGAGGAACTAAAATCCTTGATATTTTGAGTAGGGTCCATGGCCTTATGTAGAGATCCAAAACCTAGGTCCAAGCATAGGAAAAGAATTTTTTTTAATAATAATGTATATTAAAAAGAATAATAATAATAATAAAATAAAATAAATGAGAGTGCTTAATAAGTCAGCAAATAAATAAATAAATAAAGGTGAAGATAGGGTTAAAAGTTATGTTAAATATTTATTAAAAGGAATAGGATATCCAAAAAGAGAGAATATCCTAGTAGATAAAGCTTATCTCTTGGTAGTATGAGGTTGTGGGTTCAAATCACCTCTCATATCTTAGAAGTGATTCGTGCGTAGCCAATGGCTTTCAATGGAACCAAAGAAAACCAAAGTGAATCAAGAGAACCATGAGTGCTAGAGAAGCCAAAGATTCCAAAGTTATGCCATAGTTTTATGCCTTGGTCAATGCCTTGGAGTAAGCCAAATGAATAACCGAATTGATAAACAAACTTGATAAAAGAAATTTGATAACTGAACCAAATTGGAACAATGAACAATGAGCATAGTGAGCACAGGGAAGACATGGTGACAGGGGGACAAGGGGTGACATGGTGACGGGGGTACAGGGTGACAAGATGACAGTCGGTACAATGTGAGAGTGTGATAGGGACTATAGTATGAGAGAGTGATAGGGGGTACAGTATGATAGTGCACAGTACCAAATTCAAAAAAGTTTGAAAAAACTAATCGACAAACCAAAACAAACGAACTTGATAAATGAAAACTTGGACCGGATGGTTGAGATGGACGCTGAATCACAGAAGGAAGGGACGCTACGAATAACAATCAGACATTGAAACCACCTCAATGGATGTTTGGGCTCTGATACCACTGTTTCCCTTCGAATCTCACAGATGCACGAATGCAGAGGATAGTAAAGAAACAAAATCATACAGAAGTACTCCGAGAATAGAAAGAGAAAAGAGACAACACGAGATTGGGTACAATCTCCCCCCATATACTCTGATGGATGAGTCTAATAGGCCATGTGTATTTATAGGTAACTTCAAATTATTTCTTGAATAAAAGATACATGAGGGACATGCTTCGAAAAGCGTGCTTTTGCTTTATTTACAAAATCGAAACTTTTGTTTTTTACAAAACATCGCTTTCTAAAGCGATCTTTTATTTTTACGAAAATAACTAAAAAGCTACTATCTTCTAAACATAAATATCTTCTAAATATTATTCTAAATATCTCCAAAAATATTTGAATAAGTCCATGCATGTTCAAACTCTCATGGATCTTCACCTGCTAAATCAAAACACAAAACACATTTGTCAAGATATTAAAATTCATTTAACATTCCAATATTCCATAAAATATAACATTGTGCTTGTGAATGCCTTCTTATGATATTAATCTGCGTACTAGTTCCCATAATGGATCTACTTACAAATTTCTTTATTGCTTTCACACGTTTTTCTTCCAAGTAGATTAATAGGCCAATAATAGAAAAAGGATATGTAGCTTCAAATACTCTTCTTCTATAGTGTATGGTCCAGTTGGGTTGTTAGATTTTAGGAGAACATAGAGTTTTTAGTTAAGTTGGAATATCTATGGGGTTCTCGAATGTACCGTCCAATTGGGTAGTTGAATTTCAGGAGAGCATAGATTTTTTAGTTAAGTTGATGGAGAACATATTGAAGGTGCAGTTGCTACAAGTACAATTATAAAGAAATGTTTTCAATCAGTACTACTGTACAAAATTCCCTCTGTAGTAGGCGTTTTGTTTTGCATCATTACATTGTTACCTCTGTAGTAGGCGTTTTGTTTTGCATCATTACATTGTGATTAGTATTATCTTTTTTCTAGGCTTCTTGGACACCAATAAGAGAAAATTATGAAGGTCTATGCTAGTAGTGAGAGATTGTTTTTGGGCGACGACCATATCTCTCCTTAAATCTCCAAAATCGCTTGGGATATATTTTTTCTTGCGAAAAAAGAAAAAGAGATAGGACCTGATGTTAGTTCCCTAAGAGAATAGATAACATCGAGGCTTCTAAATAGATTTATCGATGTGTCCAAATATCCTGATATGCATTGGGCTTGTTTGATTAAAAGTGGTACTCACCTTTTTTGTCTTGAAAGTTTACAGGCTTTGGGACCTCCTCATATCTCCTTCTTCTTTTTATGCAGGATAAGGAGATGTAATCTGAGGGTGATGGGAAACCATTGTATTCATTCCATAAAGCATTATCCCACAATGCACTAGATAGATGTTGTCTTCTTTACCCAGTTCAGCTAGGGCCTACTCTTTCAACCTTTAATTCATAGAAAAAACAACTCAAGTGAAAAGGCTTAGCACATATGGAACCCTCCAAATCCCATAAAGGAGGGGTAACTAAAGAAAGGACTCTTATTAGAACTCTAGAACATTACAAAGAAATTTAGTAACCTTTTCCTCCTTTTGATGGTGGCCCACCTGAATTTAATCTTGCTGCTCTTGAGGAAGAACACTTTATGATGCCTAAATGGTAGTGATTTCTTAAAATTGGAAATTCTTTCACCTAAAAGAAAAAGAGATTTTTCGATCGACCATTCTTTAAGAGAGTCGTCAAAGTTGGTAGCACACCTCTCTTTCTAAATCTTCCAGCGGGCCTCGCCTCTTACAGCATTCCACAATGTTGCAGAATAACCGCTCGCTTCACCCAGAATTGCTTATTTCCAGTTGATTTGTCTCTGTGGTAACAGGATTCTTCTTAGGGCCTGTCAGAGCAACACGGACTTGAAGCACGAAAAAAAAGGTTTCTGAAGTCCTCATTGATGATCCGAATTCCTAGTGGAGGATTTGCCACGTAAGAACAACTTTTTTATCTCATGAGGGATGCCAAAAGAATCGGAGCTTAAAATCCCACCTTAAATCTGAACAATGCAGACACCACCTTCTATGAGCGTGATATGAAAGTTCGCATTCTTCTTGAATCTCGAAATATTGTCACGACTGTTGTAGTTGTGTCATCTTCGACCTTCATGGCATCTGGGTCGTTCAAGCGATCCCAAGCTAGATCTACCTGTTTACCCAAATTTCCTTCGTCATTTCAAGCACGGTCTTGGATTTTCGGCCTAGAAAAACGTAAGACTTGCTGTGAACGATGCATCTAATTGTCTTTTCATTTACGTTAGAAAAATTTCGTGACACAAGCATGAAGTCTTTGCACTGCTTTTCTTCGGATCTCACAACGGGGTCCTCCTGTGTAGGCGGGTGATGGTAGTGCTTTGATATCCAACAACTTCAATAATCATCGATTCGTGCCCTTGTGCTTTTCTCAAAGATTCTACGTAGGCAGTAATGTCTTCAACCTCTTAAAGGATAACCTCAAGGCTGCGATTCATACCTATCATGATATCCCTGCGTCAACCAACATGTGTAAAAGTAACCTTACTTATGCTGCATAGATTCTGATTAGTGTGTAAATGATTGGGAAAGCTGGAGGTGTGGCTGCATATTCAGATTATCAAGAACATCCAGAGTACCCCGGATTGGGTACCTCTGTGTTTGCTGTAACGCCGTGCTCCCCTTTATGCTGAATTCTCTGATAAAAAAGAGTGCATATGGGTTGATGCAGAATCTTTAGCACCTCAGTTATCTACTGTGTGCCTCAGAGGGTCATCGTGCCAGTTGGCCTTCAGCTTGTCCTCTGAAAAGTTTAATGCACAGCGAGCAAGCAGAAGCTTGGCGATGGCGCTGAAAGAGCATGGTGGTCGCTCTGCGATAGACAGCAATGCGATGGCTAGTAGCGAGAACATCATCCTTCCATGCATAACGCATCAGAGAATCGAAAACTGTGTATTCGAACTATGTAATTGAATAGGCCGACTCGTCAACAGTCTTTTAACTTTGCATGTTGATGTAGCTGTGAATAGACACAAGAACGATGTAAAATGTGCATTCGAACTACGTAATTGAATAGGCCGGCTCGTCAAAAGTCTTTCAACTGGTAAACTGGTCAAAGCGAGGCTAGGGTTCGAGCTTGCAGAATTAACTTTTGCTTTCATGCACGCGGAGTGGATGTACTGCATACGTTCTCTCGTCGATTAGTCACTCTTCCTGCTGATTGGGCTTGGTCGTGAGGAAGTCTTGTGCCAATGCTTCAATAGCAAGGCAACCCTCAAATACCAGAAAGTCTTGGATACGTCTTGGATACGTCGCAGATACCAGAAAGTCCGCAAGTCCGCAAGATGTGGTATTTTTGTCTCTTATTTGCACTATTGAGGTGACTCTTCTTGTGCATAGTTCTCAACCGGACGGGTCTGAAGGTGTGAAGATTCCTATTGGAGCTAATCAAGTGTTTCTCCTTTCGCTGATGATGCACGGATGCATTATGTTGCTTTGCGGATGCCCTGTCTAAGGGTTTAGGACATACTGAGGGATTCCTTCCTTCTAGTGTGCTAAACGTTCTTGATAAAGGGAAAGCCCCTGTAGACCACACCATCGAGTGCTTTCTTAAAGAAATGGCACAGAATACGACTGTGCAAGATGACTCTACGTTGATTATAAACAGAGCAGCCTATTTCGACTCGCAAAAACATTTGTCTTAACGTGTGGTTTATTGCTTTATGTCATGGATCCACGCCTCCTTTAGATGTTGTAGATGCGAAAGTGACGGTTGGTGGATCCGGCCAACCACTAGAATTATAGCGCACGCCAGATGCTTTACAACAAAGTCAAGTGAAGGATAAAAATCCAACACGATAGATAAACTCAAGGAAATTGATCAGCTTAATGGTAACACTATCATTTTATCAAAAGCTTTTGGGCTCACTCTTAATAACTTGAAACTCCTATCACAAGCATTTGTTATTTAACATGACACTTAACAAAAATGATTTGTCGCTTGTCTTATCGTAAGTTATAACCATAAAAGTTAAGGAAAATTCAACTTCAAGACTAAGATCACTGAAAATACAAGACCTTTCTTTAAATTTGTTTGTTTAAATAGAACATGAATACATAAATTCTGTTTCTTTTCATAACCAAACTCTCTTTCGATGCACGAACTAGTTCTTAAATCCTAACAAGATGTATTTCTTTTTATTTAGGAAGACGAGGAACAACAATTAGGTTCCAGAGAGCATTCTTATCTTTACCAAATCAACAAAGGTTTACTTGATGTCGAAACGGAGGTACACAATCACATATTTCACTTAACTGTCATGCTTATCAAAAGTCACTTTTCATATGTCAAAACACACTAAGATTTTGTGAGCATGCATCGTTAATTTGCAATTCATAGGAAAACATCAAGTAAACTCACCTCGTGCATTGAAAATCGAATTGACGCAAAACACAATTTTACTAGTGTCTCACTCTTTGTTATTTACTTATGCAAAATGAACAGATATTTGCGTCTACAAACCTTGTAATAGAAAACAGTTAAATCCCATTAGTTTCAATGATTTTTCATTTGGGCGATCCAATATTTCAAGATAATAGTTATAAAATCATCCGCAACAAATACATTCAACAGATGCGAAACTTTCATGCCTCAAGAAGGAAAATAATTATAACTCAATGACGAATTACTTTGTTAATAATTCCATACAAAGTTCAGAGAATATATTCATTTAAGTCATTCTGAACGTGAATTTAGGGTCTATGAAGTCGATGCACAAGACGGAGCATCTGAGATTATTATTAAGCGTTGCTAAAAGTTTGAAGAGAACTATGAGAAGAACACATTTTACCTATTGTTCCTTGATATTCATATCAATCGTATCTATGCTGAGTGATTATGCCGTATGGAAAGAACTTATATCAGCAAATATGTAAGAGCTGTTGAGAGAGTGAAAAGCTAAAGGAAGAAATGTCAGCGGCATGTAATAGTGCGCATAATTGACACTGGAATTAATGCGGACATACTAATAGATCGTCAGTTGCGCTATCTCTTTAGGACCTGAAACGATTAGGTTTAAAAAAAAAGTTGATAGCAATAGAAATGCATAAGCCAGATAATCAGTCTTCAACTCAGGTCATTTGAAGGAAAACTTCTTTTTTTTATCGCGTATTATTATTTTTAGATATAACTCTCAAAACATCGCATTTATACACAAGCATTATCTGATCAGCTTAAGAGTCTGATAAGCTGCAACTATTGTACTCAGTAATTGAATCTGATTCGATTGTTTTCATCATTTAATAGCATTTCAGATCAAAAGGATAAGTTTGCTAATGACCAAACTCTACAGAGCAGACTGAAAACTTCAAAAACCAAAGTTTCAATACCAATACTCATCCGTTCTCATCTGTTGCGATGTAAAAAAAAATAAAACAGAAAAAAAAAAACCCCAAAGTATTAATCTTAAAAGAAAACCAAATCAGATAAATTTGCCAATCTTTGCAGATATAAGGGCACTCGAATCCTTGCCCTCTTCTGATACTACAAAGTACCTTCAAAGGTTTTGCGCTTCATTCCTTTTTGTTTTCCGATGCTTTCAGGGATGATGCTTTACACTGCACCTCCTTCTTGACTCTCTCTCTGATCATCAGCGCAACCCTATTATTAGCAGTGATCAGCCCTCCGAAGATAAACGATCTCCCCACCTAGATCATGTTTGCATTCTCCATCGAAGCTTCCGCTATAAACAAACCATCCATCTGACAGCAAATCTCAGAGTACGTGCTCTCCTTCATTCTTTTCTTCAGCCATCGAGATCTCCACAAAAAGAAAAAAAAGAAGAACGAGGAGAGACCCCTCTCTGTTAGCGGCCTCCTCCTCTTATGCTTCCTTTCGTGCTCTCCCTCCGAGAGCTCCAGCCCCCCCCCCCCCCCCCCCCCCGAATCCTCCATCCGAATTTCTTGCAAAAAAAAAAAAGAGACTTTCCTTCTACAATCACAAGTATTTGCGCCCATAATTTACGTATTTGATTTCCTTTATCTTAGTTTTCACTTTTTATATTTTGATTGTTTTAATTTTTTGCTTTATAAATTTATTACAATCACAAGTATTTGCGCCCATAATTTACGTATTTGATTTCCTTTATCTTAGTTTTCACTTTTTATATTTTGATTGTTTTAATTTTTTGCTTTATAAATTTATTTCACATGCACAAAATTAAGAAAACACATACGTATGCACACACGAACTCACATAGGACTTCTGACACACACAACCTTACTTACGTATGCACTTGCATAGTTATTTAAGCACACAACACATACACATGTTTATTGAGATATGCATGTTTTATAGGCGAGTTCACCGCTATCATTAGCCATAACAAGTTTAATCGTATAGATAAATTCATTTACATTCATTCCATTTTCAAACATATGGTCAAGTGCTGCTTTTTCTATAGTCTTTTACATCTTATGTGAGTTAAATTGATATATATCACTTAAAGAAATATCAAGTTCAATCTTTTTTACCTTTCTAGCTACCTTTGAGAATGTTTCCCGAAGCAACACTAGAGCAAAGTTACATCAAAACATTATAATCATGCACGTTTAGACCATCGCAAGATGTATACTTAAATTCAAAGAAACATCCTAATCTGATACTCCCATAACCCTTCACATTAGGGGCACTTAAGGGCATCCAAACATTCCTATATATGAAGTTTCGCACATTCACATCTTCTTGTTCAATTAGGTGTTCTTGCTTAATGCACACCATCTTTTTCAGCCTACGAGTACTCAAGAGATGGTTTAATCAAATTAGAAGTTCATAAAGAAAATATTTTTTGAGAGTTTATATGTAACCATATTGAAAGAAAATTCTTCAATAGATTTTTCCTTCATTTCTTATCAAAAAAGGGAGAGAGGATCTCTCCGCCAACATGCTAAAGGAATGTATCAAATCCAACTATGGAACAAGAGGGCTTTTGTTGTGATAGGTCCAATATTCACCTAATAGATGCTTCTTATTCTTTTTGGATGAGGCCATTAGTGCTTCATGATTCATTACGGAGGGGAAATGGCTCATTGGGACCACCCTTGTTTCCTTATTTAAGTTGTTTTCTGGTTTTAATTCGAGAGGTCCTAAACCCTCTCAGGTCCGAGTCTAGGTCAAGCTACCTAACTTGCCTGTCGATTTCATTTCGTGGATTGAAGGTCTTTGTTCCCTAATTGGTAAAGTCCTCAATCCAAGACCTAGGGGAAACTTCAACCCTAAATTGGATAAACATGTTTTGGATGAAGTTGATATGAACGCTCCCATAAAGACATGTTTGAAAATTAATGACTCTTGTTGGGAGTAGTCAAGGCACTCAAGGACTCACAAGACAAGGAAGCCAAAGAAGGGAGCTAAAGCGGAGAGAAGGCACAAGCAGACAAAGAAGTCAACGAAGATCTGGTAAATAGAGAAAACCAATGAGTAGAGAAACACATATTTCTCACAAACACTACATTCAATGATGCTGAAATTTTGTGATGATTAGCATGCTTAACATATAAGGTGCTTTTAGTTGGGCTGTTCTCAAAACCATGTGCAACCAGATAGGCATGTATCTATTCATACGAAGCACGTGGTGCTTGCTTTAAACCATATAATGTCTTCTTTAACCTACACACTTGGTTTTCATGCCCTTTTTGCACAAAGCCATCGGGCTGAAAAACATACACTTCTTCATGCAAGTCACCATTTATAAATGTTGTTTTGATGTACAACTCATGTACATTACAACCATGATGAGGGACAAGTGTAGAGATGCTATGGAGAATAGTCATTTGGTAAGTAGATGCAAAAGTCTCATCAAAGTCAATGCCTCTTTCTTGAGCATAAACCTTTGCAACCAGC
The DNA here is from genome assembly GCA_020310875.1 of Ceratopteris richardii. NCBI lineage: Eukaryota > Viridiplantae > Streptophyta > Polypodiopsida > Polypodiales > Pteridaceae > Ceratopteris > Ceratopteris richardii. The sequence goes on from MU260701.1 coordinate 37,022, forward strand.
CTAGCCTTATACTTGTCAATTTTTCCATCATGCTTATGATTAAGCTTGTATACCCACTTAGTGTCATTGGCCTTCTTGCCAAGAGGCAAGTCACATAAAGACCAGGTACCATTTTTCATTATAGCATCATATTGAGATTGTAGAGCAGCCATCCAATTTTTTGAATTTTATGCTTCATCAAATGAGACAGGCTCATTGTCATCATAGAGACTAGAGCCATCCATAGTATAGCAATCTGATGCAAAAGATGCAGTTTGAGAGCTTGAATGAGTACGATATGATAGTGGTGCATCTAATTTGCTGTCATGCAAATTCTGCACCAGCCATTTTGGCATAGTTTTTGCCTCCTCAATATCAATTCTCTCATCAACAAGTGCATCATGTAAATCTACATCAGAAATGGAATGATCTACATCATCACATGAAACCTATAATGTCTAAGAAATTGCCTCGTTAGGACTAGCACTAGACTGTCCACCTATAAAAGAAGGCAACAAAGTGTCATACATGTCTTTGGAGCTAACAAATGTCTCCTTAGTACATCAAAGTAATGAAGAATGGTTCTCTACTTATGCAACAAAGTCTCTTGGTACTGTGAGACTTGGTGACTCTTACCAATGTGACATTACTGGGATTGGAGATGTGGTTATGTAGTTCATTGATGGTTCAAAATTTATTAAGCACAATGTACACCATCTACCTCAGTTATCACATAGTTTGATGTCAGTTGGTCAACTTGATGACCTTGATTACAAGATGGTTTTCTATGCTCACTCCTTTTGCATATCAAAAGGCAATATGGTGATTGCAAAAGTTTGCTCTTTATATCCTTTAATTGTAGCATAGAAAGAACACTTGTTAGCAGTTACTAAGTACCCTATGGCTTGTATTTGTCATGGCCCTTTGGGCCACATATTGCATAGTAGAATGGAAAATGTTTTTCATTCTAGCTACTTACCTGTGTTATATTTCTTTGATTTTTGATTTTGTGAGCATTGTCAATATGGAAAGCAAACTAAGAATGTTCATAAAACACACTTTAACTGTTCCATTTTGCTTTTATATCTCATTGATACAAATGTGTGTGGTCCAAATAACCACAAAGTCTTTAGGTGGTTCTCTTTATTTTGTCACTTTCATAGATGATGCTACTAGAATATTTTGGGTTTATCATATCAAATCAAAGGATGTGGTATTTCCTACCTTCAGAAAATTGTTTGGTTCAATTGAGGTAGAAAAAGGAACTAAGATCAAAACTTTATGTTTAGATAATGGGGGTGAGTATATGTGACATGAAGTTGGAATTTTCTATTATTTTATAGGAATTTGTAGAGAGTTTAGAGCTCCTTATACTAGAGTATAGAATGGTGTAACTAAAAGGATGAATAGAACTATTCAGGATATACTAGTTTCTATGTTGCATCATGCTGGGTAGAAGCAATCTTGACTATAGTTCATGTGATTAAGATTTCACTTAGTACTATGAAAGGTCTAAAAGTGGGAAAAGAGCTATGGAGAAGGAAGCCACCATATTATGATCATCTTTGAGTTTTTTAGTGTGAAGCATATGTTCATATACCAAGGAATCTTAGAAAAAAGATGGACGATAAGTCAAAGAAATGCATTTTTCTTGGATATGGTCGAGAAGGACAATTTGGATATCATGTATCGGATCCTCAAACATGATTACTGATCATAAGTAGTGATGTCATTTTCAATGAGTCTAAGATGCATAAACAACCCATTGAGGAGGTTGAAGTGAGAAGAGTGGTGTTTAAGGATACTAGTCCTCTAGTTAGTATGCATAAAAATGTTGCTCATAGTGATGTTCAAGAGAATGTCTGATCAGATTTGTCGACACTTGTTCCTTTTCAACAACCATTGAGAAGCTCTACACCTATCTCACATCCACCTAATAGATATGTTCTAGCTTTGGATTTTGTTATGCTAATAGATGTAGGTGAGCCTTCTTGCTACAAAGATTCCATGCAGACAAAGGATCATCTGAAGTGAGAGCATGCCATTAATAGTGAGTTGGATTCACAAGAGTGGTACTTGGGATTTAGTACCTTTTCCAAAGGGAAAGAAAGATTTACCATGTAAATCGGTATATAAGTTGAAATTCACATCACATAATGCTTCTCCAAAGTATAAAGCATGAATTGTTGCAAAGGGTTTTAAGAAGCAACATGGTGTTGATTTTGAGGAAATCCTCTCTCCACTGGTCAAGATGACTACCCTTCGAATGTTGCCTTGATTCCTTGCTATGGATGACTTATAGCTAGAACACATGGATATGAAAACTACTTTTTTGCATGGAGATCTTATAGGAAAGATCTATATGGAACAACTAGAGGGTTATGTAGTTCTTGGCAAAGAAAGTCTAGTTTGTAAGCTGAAGAAGACACTATATGAACCAAAACAGTGTCCTATGTTGGTGCAATTTAACCCAAGCCCACATGCTTGATTAACTAACTTATGCTTAATTTATTGGCATAACGTATGAAAGGATCCATATGATCAATCTCTTGTAAAGGTACTTCACATTTATCTTTGTAAATGTGAATTAGACCCACGAGGAGTTAGAGAGCTCTAAATCACGTATCACTTGGTTGTTGAGCATTGAGAGAATCTATCTTATATGTTAGCATTCAACTTTTAGGTAGAAGATTGAATTTGAATTCAAACTTTGGCTCCAAGAATGATTTTAAAAGAAGGATCTAAAAGACGCGCATGTATCTCAAGGTAGAGAGATCATTTTGAAGTACACACATTGTGATGTGGGAGATCATCTCATACCTCACTCACCTCTCACACATTGAGAAATGTTTGGTTGCCAATGACATTGTATTTGTACATGTTTTAATACATATATGATCATTACATTCTTATCTCACATCTCTGTCATAACTCCATCACAACATTGACCTTGTCAGAGCTTGTTATCTATGTGTAGTTGATCATTTGCCATGTTTTAAAGCCTGATAGAATCAACATAATGTCTATAACATACCTATAAAGTTTCATTAGCATTGCTTCTCGGGATCATCAGATATAAACATATCATTGCTCACTGGATTGATGACTGTTCGAGCTCATGAATTTCGAGATGGAGCTGTAAATTGCTAAACATATTTCTCTACATGTAGTCCATTATTTTTTATGAAATCACTTATAATTGTTATCATAATATGTTAGTTAGAGTTCCCCAAAAGGAATTAAGCCAATTGCTGTTTTGTTCAAAGAATTTTTCAAAACATTGAACACGTATGTGAACTAATGTAGCAAGTTTTTGATCTTGGATTATCTTCCAATCTTTCTATTTTGATCCTTCAATTAGTGGATCACTTTGCAAGCAAAATATATGATTATTTATGTTCGGTAGCTAGTTAAAGAGGCCCATTACACTCTTCAACCATCATTTCAAGCAAGTGTGAAGCAGGATCTAGCTACACCACTTCATCTCTTGTGACTATCCACCATTTCCTCCAATAGTAGTATCAGAGCAACAACAATCAAGATGGGAGATGGATTTCCATCCTTCATTGAAAATTGGATAGGAACAACTACTCAGCATGCTCGCTAAGGATGCAAGCCTACCTTCAAGGGAGAATTCTATATTGATACATCTCAGGAGATGAATAGATGCCAATCATCAGGAGCAAACATCAACCTACAAGGGAATAGCGAGAGACGTTGATAACATGGTGTGCAAAGGATGCTCTTGCTAGGTCATATATATTAAAATCAATATTTGATTTGTTGTTTGCACATGTTAGGAATTGCAAGACCTCCCAAGAGACTTGGGAAGTACTCTCATCATACTTCTCCTCAAACACAAGAGCTATGAAGAATTAGTTGTGCAACCAAATAAAGGAGTGGTTGATTATGTAACCAAGGAATCAATTTACATCCCTAAAGAAGCAACCAAAGAAAGGAGTGGTGGATTATGTAACCAAGATGAAAGATGTGGCTGGCCAACGTGCAAGCATTGGAAAGGAGATAGAGGAAGAACACATAGTGAGGTAGATCATTAATGTAATCAAGGCTGATGACAAGTGGGAGCCCTTCACCATAGCAATGGACCTCTACATGGATATGCAAATAGTTGATCTCAACAGCTTGATGAGGAAACTCTTCACCCATGAGACAAAGCTCAATAGGAATGGTGATAATTGAAGAGATAACCAATCTTCTACCCTTTATACATATTAGAATAAATCTAAGGATAAAGGTAAAAGCAAGAAGATTGAAGAAGAGGCAAGCACCTCTCATTCTAATTATGCAGGAAGAGGAAGAGGTGCTCGAGGAAGGGGCAGAGGAGGAAATAAAGGCAGGGGGAGACCCTACAAAAACTCACCATGCAACATTTGTGGTCTTAACAACCACACTACAGAAGAATATTTCAAGAATACAAGGAACAAAGGGTAAGAGGCTTCCATAGAGGCAAATATGGACAATCAAGAGGCAAATGCAACAATGGTGGAGACAACTACAACCATAACTACAATCAAGGTTACAACAACAACAATTATCAAGGAGGCTATAGAGGAAGAAGGGACTACAACAACTATACTGAAGACCAAGAAGAATCTCTACTCATCATGAGTATGACATCCAAGCAAGGTAAAGATGATGAGCATCTTTTCTACATTGATTCATGTTGTTGCAATCATGTGGCTGGAAATGTAGCTCTATTATCTGATCTTGAAGAACCCAAAGGGAAGCATAAAGTAGAAATAGGTGATGACATTAAACACTCAACTGCGTAAAATGGAAATTTCAAAACATCTAATGGTAGTATGAACCTTTTGAGCAAAGTTATATATGTGCCAAATATAATCAAAAACCCAATTAGTGTTCGGCAGATTGTTGAGAAAGGTTTATAGGTTAAATTCACTAACCATGGAGCATATGTGGAAGACCCTCAACAAGGCTTCAAAATATTTTCCAAAGGTGAGAAGTCAGGTAGATTATTCACATTTGAAATTGAAGACAGAAGGAACATGGCACTATTCAGTTATAGAGATCAAACCTTGTCTGAATTAGAAATATGGCACAAAGGTTTAGGACACATAGGAGAAAGAAATCTGAAGCAAATATACAGGGATCAAAGTGTGTTTGGCATTCCCAATGTGACCAAGAAACATATGACATACAAATGTAGAGCATGCCAATTTGGCAAGGCTCACAGGCAACCATTCAACAGGAGAGGATACATCCATTAAGACTATTTGGAGCTTCTACACACTGTCGTGTGGGGTCCTAGCAATGATCCATCCATCTGAGGTTCAAGGTACTATGTGTCATTTATTGATGATAACAGTAGATGGAAAATTCTTTATTTCATGAAGCACAAGGATGAGTGACTTACATGTTTCAAGAAGTACTTGGCACTAGTTGAAAACCAAACAAAAAGGAGCTGGAAGAGGATGAGATCTGATGGAGGTGGTGAGTACTTTTCATATGAATTTGTTCATTTCTACAAGACAGAGACATAAAGAGCAAAGTAACAACCAGATACACTCCTAGATTAAATGGAGTAGTAGAGAGAAGGAGCAAGTTAATTATTGAAGTTGCTAGGTCTATGTTAAATGAGAAGAAATTACCTAATTATCTATGGGTAGGGCTATTTCCATATCCACCTACTTGGTCAATAGGCTTCCATCCAAATTATTGGATGGTATGACACCCTATGAAGCATGGAATGGCAAGAAAATCTCATTGGACCAGTGCAAAATATTTGGTTCCATTTCTTATGGACACATCCTCTCACAAATAAGAGGAAAGCTTGACCCTAAGGTTGAGAAATGTATATTTATTGGGTATGATCAGAATCAAAAGGGGTTATAGACTATACAATCCCACTAACAAGGCATTTATGGTTTGTAGGGATGTAGTGTTTGCCAAAAATAATTTATGGCTTAAAGATGATTATAGGAAATCAAGTTACCATATGATTTGGAAATGATTTTCCAACCCTCACACAATAAGATCAACCACTGGCAAAAAATATCCACTCAGAAGATGAAGAGCAGATTGACTTCAAGGCTTGGAAGTCAAGAGGCAAGGTCAAGCTCAAGCAACTATAAGACATAGCAGAGTCTTCAAATCAAGCATTATGGAGATCACAAAGAAAAAGTAAGAAGCCCATAACGTATGGATATGATACATCCTTAATCTCAAAACATTATGTGTATATCACTAAAGACTCTATGGCAGAAGAGTCTTCTTCATTTGAAGAGGCCAACAAGAAGAAAGAATGGAGAGAAGCTATGCAAGAGGAAGTGGAAGCATTACAGGAAAATCACAGTTGGGATCTAGTTCCCAAGAAGCTAGATATGAAGGTAATTGGCTCAAGGTGGATATAAAAAATAAAAAAGAACTTTGATGGCTCTATAAACAGGTACAAGGCAAGGTTAGTGGCAAAAGGATTTTCCCGAACTCATGGAGTCGATTATAAAGAAATTTTATCACCTATGGCAAAGATGCCAAGAATCACGGTTTTGGTAAGTCTTGCACCTCTAAAAATTGGAGTTTATATGCGTTAGATGTCAAGAATGCATTCTTAAATGGATGGATATCAAAAGAAGTGTATATGGCACAACGTCCGGGGTTCGAAGATGAAGATAAAACAGGTTGTGTATGCAAGCTTAGGAAGGCACTCTATGGTATCAAGCAAGATCCTAGAGCTTGGAACCAAATACTTGTTACTTGTTTGTAGGACCAAGGCTTTGTGGCAAGTAAGGCAGATTCTTCTTTGTTTGTTAAGAAGAAGAAATCAAAAGTTATATACTTATGTGTCTATGTAGATAACATCATTATTAGAGGGAATGATGCTAATGGCATCAAGGAGGTCAAGGCTCAATTAATGAAGGAATTCAAAATCCATGATCTTGGTTTATTAAACTAATTTCTTGGCTTAGAGCTTGTGTATACAGATTCAAGTATATTTATCACTCAAAGGAAGTACATACATGATATGTTGGAGAAATTTAAGATGGAGAAAACTAAAATTGCAGGCACTCCTATGGAACTCAACCATAAATTGAGTTCTTATGAAGATGAATTACTTGATGATGTTACAGGTTATCAACAACTTGTGGGAAGCCTCAATTATGCTATCGTATCAAGAGTGGATATTGCCCATGCAATAAGTACATTGAGTCAGTTTATGCATGCACCAAAGAAACCACATGTGGGAGCTGCAAAGAGGGTACGTAAGTATCTAAAGGGTACAATGAATGAAGGGTTGTTCTATCCCTTCACCTCTGACATAGATAAAAAGATGTATTCTGATGCAGATTGGGCTGCCTCCAAGGATGATAGGAGGATCAATTCAGGGTACCTATCCTTTGCAAGTACAAAGCTTATATCATGGTTATCCAAGAAGCAACCAATTGTAGCCTTATCCTCTACAAAAGAGAAATATAGAGGTTTGGCAAATGCAGCTTAAAGATGAACAGGTTCAAAATGATGATTGGCTTGTAGTAAATCAAGGAGAAATGAAGACCAAGCATGTTAGGCTTGAGGGGGAGCTAGTGGTGCAATTAAAAACAAGCCCACTAACCTGGTTAACTAACTTATGCTTAATATATTGGCATAACATATGAAAGGATTCATATGATCAATCTGTTGTAAACGTACTTCACGTTGTGGAGGTGATCGCAATCCGGGTGGATCGGGTCCGGTCGTGGCACACACAGGGTGTATGAAGCTAATGAATGTTGGATGGTTTAAGGACATGAAAGTGAAATTAATGTTGAGGATGGAGAAGAGAGAGATGTTGAAATGATTATGGGAATGGGAAAGTAGGAGTGCAAGTTAGATTTATGAACACGAATAATAAGAATGAAAGAGAACCATACACACGAATCAAATTTGGAAGGAAGAATGGTCCATTGAAGGAGCTTCTTAAACACTTCCTAATTCTAATTCATATGCATAGTCTTCTTTGGATGATATGTATGCATGACGTGAATAGATGGAATCCTTACACATAAACCAGTTTTGAAAGGAAGAATGGTCCAATATTGGAGCTTCTTATACACTTTCAGAAACTAATCAATATGTATGGGTATGTATGGATTATATGCATGCAAGTGAATTATGATGATAGATTTTACTCACAAGCTCAAAGAAACATCCTCACTGGTTCAACGCAATACTGCGGAGCCTTCTCACACATAGAAGAAATAGAAGACATGTAAAAATACTTAAGAGCCTGAGAGAGGAGACAAGAGACAAGTGACAAGTGACATGAATTAAAAGGATTTGAATTAAGATACATGTATAAGATCGTCGTGGTACGTCAAGCTAGGCAGTCTACTGATCAAAGGTGGTTCCGACCCTCAAACCATGACAGTTCAACCGAATGTCACACGTAAGAAGGTGAGTTCCACTCCAGTGACCCTATGTATGTCTTGTGAAGAGATGGATAGGTATGTGCTTGAAGATGAAGAGGTGTTGCAAAATCCTTGATCTACACCAGCCAAATGAACTCCAGGAGTATATGGTGGGCCCTTTTAGCTTGCCAATGGATATATTAGACACCCTATGTACCTTGGAAGATCACTCTCAAAAAGATAGATCAAAACAGATAAGTTGGAGTTAGCTCAAAGGTGAAAACTTGCTATTCTTGGTTCATACACCTATCCAGTGTTTTACATAATTCTTTGAGCACAGCAGCAATTAGCTCAATTCCTCTTGGGGAAGTCTAGGCAACTTAAAGAGCTAACTTTCAAGATTAATCTTATCAAAAATAATGAACCACACACTGAGAATGAGTTTTAACAACTGATGACATCATCCTGATTTTCAAGGGCTGCTACAGAAATAGACCAGTGAACAGAAAAATCAACATAACTCAAAATTTAGACATCCAATGATTATGAAAATTTGTATGGTTATACTAGACAGTAAGTTGCATCCAACAAGCTTCAAATCACTGAATTTGAATAAGTAACTTATAGAGACTTATAGTAGACTTATAGAGCTAACTTTACCAAGTTAAATCACAAAAAATGATGCACCAAGCTCAGAGAAAACATCTCTGCAAGCTGACTGAGAAAACTGAGAGTAATGGTAGTGAGTAGTACACTTCACAAGAACATGGAAAGATGAACTCAAATAATCATGAAAATGAAAGTATATTGCTTGTACAATACAATGACTTACTGATACATTGTGTGCCTTGTAATCACACCTTGATATGGCATAAAGCTCAGCTCTTGGAGGTCTTCACATAGGTCTCTCTAACCACGACTAAAACTGCCATCTATTTATAGTTGAGTTTGGGAGGCTAACTTCCCTCAATCACTCTCCAATCAATCAATGATTGATTTGATTCTCTACCTACCACAAATCACAAATTCGTGGCTCCTCTTTCCATTCTTGATCAAGTGGACTCAACCACTTAAGATTCTCTTACTTTTACATTAAGTAAACTCTTCAGAAGTTACAAGAGGTAGTTCACAAGTGAACTTTACATAGTCTTCTTTTTAAAGCTTCTTCTAAGACTTTGTGAGACTCAAGCCAATACTTAGGCTTGTCATAGACTTGCTCCAACAGCTCCCCCTCAAGCCAAGTATGCTTGAGGTCTTCAATCTTCCAAGATTACCTGCAAACCAATCATAGCCTTGAATTTGCAAAGCTTTGTACCATCCAATGCTTTGGTTAGAATATCTGCACATTGTTGATGAGTGGACACATATGATATTTGAATCTCTTTGCTTAGAACCTTCTCTAGTACATAGTGATAATGAACTTCAATATGTTTAGTCCTTGCATGAAAAATAGGATTAGCAGCCAAGTGAATAGAACTCATATTGTCACCAAAAATAGTTGGAGTTCCAAACTCCAATCCAAGATCTTTGAATAATGTCTTCATGCACATAGCTTCTTGTGTAGCTATGGCAAGACCTCTATATTCAGCTTCAGTAGAAGAGAGAGCAACTGTGGGTTGCTTCTTGGATGACCATGAAATAAGCTTTGAACCTGCAAAGGTAAGATAACCTGAAGTGCTCCTTCTATCTTCCTTGGAGCCAACCCAATCTGCATCAGAAAATAGCTTCAAACCTAAATCAGATACATAAGGATAATAAAGTCCTTCATTTATGGTTCCTTTGAGATACTTGAGAATCCTTTTGGCAGCATCCATATGTGGTTTCCTTGGTGTGTGCATAAATTGGCTTAGCACACTCACACTGTAACATATATCTACTCTTGTCAATGTGGCATAGTTGAGACTACCCACTAGACTTTGATATGATGTGATGTCCTCTATGAGTTCACCTTCATGTGAGCTCAATTTGTGATTGACCTCCATTGGAGTACCTACAATCTTACAATCTTGCATCTTGAATTTTGCCAACATGTCCTTAATGTACTTTCTTTGAGTGAGAAACAAACCATGATCTTTGTAGACAACTTCCAAACCTAGGAAGTAGGTAAGTGAACCCAAATCACTTATCTTGAACTCTTCTCTCATCTGATCTTTGATCTTCTTCATACCATCTGCATCATTTCCTGTCAATATAATATCATCTACATATACACATAGGTAGATGACCTCGGAATTACTCTTTTTCATAAAGAGTGAAGGATTTGCCATGCTTGGTTGAAAGCCTTTGTCCTACAAGAATGAAACAAGCCTGAAATTCCAAGCTCTTGGAGCTTGCTTGAGACCATACAATGCTTTGTTAAGTTTACACACATAATCAGGATAAACTTGATTCTCAAAACCAGGTGGTTGTGCCATATATACCTCTTCTGTTATCCAACCATTCAAAAATGCATTCTTTACATCTAGTTGAAGTATCTTCCAATTCTTGGAAGAGGCAATACTAAGCAAAACCCTAATAGTAGGCATCTTTGCCACAGGAGAGAAGGTCTCCTCATAATCAATTCCCTGAGTTTGTGCAAAGCCTTTTGCTACAAGCCTTGCCTTATACCTGTTAATGGAACCATCAGAATTCTTCTTGAGTTTATAGACCCATCTTGAGCCTATTACCTTCATGGATGAAGTCTTGGGCACCAAATCCCAAGTGTTGTTTTCCTCAAGTGCTTCAATCTCTTCCTTCATTGCATGCTTCCATTCTGTTTTTGCTTTGGCCTCTTCAAATGATGATGGCTCCTCTTGGTTTATGTCATGTGCTATGTAGATAGAATGTTTAGTTACTAATGAGGTGTCAAACCCATACCTTTCTGGTTTTTTCTTTTCCCTCATAGATCTTCTTAGGCCATGATGTGATGATTCTGCCTCATGTCCAAGTTCCTGCAATTTTGCTTTACCTTTAGACTTCCATGCTTTGATCTTTTCCATGTGAGATTCTTCATCATCCTCTGAGGTGTCTTGTTCTTCAATCTTTGATTGTTCTCTACCAAGCTTTGGAAAATCTTCTTCAAGATCATATGGTAAATTGATCTTCCTGCATGAATCTTCATACCATGAATTGTTCTCATCAAAAACTACATCTCTGCTTACCAAGAATCCTTTGTTGGTAGGGTTGTATAACCTGTAGCCCTTTTGATTGTTGTCATATCCAATAAATACACACCTTTCTGCCTTTGGATCCATCTTGCCTCTAACCTGTGAAGGAACATGAGCAAAAGCAATACATCCAAAACTTTTACAATGATCTAAGCTTGGTCTTCTTCCATTCCAAGCCTCATATGGAGTCATCCCATCAAGGGATTTTGAAGGCAACCTGTTAATCAAGTAAGTGGCTGTAGATACAGCCTCAGCCCATAAGTAATTAGGTAAATGCTTTTCATTTAACATAGACCTTGCAGCTTCAACAATTGTCCTATTCCTCCTTTCTGCCACTCCATTTTGCTCAGGAGTGTACCTTGTAGTTACCTCTCTTTTGATTCCTCTTTCTTGAAGAAAAGAATCAAAATCATGGGAGAAGTATTCTCCCCCTCCATCTGACCTTAGCCTTTTTAGTGATTTACCTGTTTGATTCTCCACAAGAGCCAAATATCTTTTAAAACATGAAAAAACTTCATCTTTGTGTTTCATAAAGAATAGGATAGTCCATCTGCTGCAATCATCAATAAAGGAAACATAATACCTTGATCCAGATATTGAAGCTTCCTTGTTAGGTCCCCATACATCTGTATGAACCAACCCCGAGATCTCCATGCATATAACCTTTCTTCATGAATGGTAACCTGTGAGACTTTCCAAATTGACATGCACTACACTTATAAATCATATGTTGTTTTGACAAATTAGGAAGTCCAAGTACACTTTGGTCCCTGCAGATTTGCTTTAATGACCTTTCACCAATATGTGCTAACCTTTTGTGCCATACTTCCAATTTTGTGAGTGTCTGACTACCATAATTAAAGAGAGCAATGTTTCTAGTGTCCTGTAATTCAAATGTGAACAATCTACCTGTCTTTTCACCTTTTGCAATTCTTCTGAATCCTTGACTTGGATCTTCAACAAATGCTCCTGCTTTTGTGAACCTGACTTGCAACCCTTTCTCTACTATCTGCCCAACACTTATCAAATTCTTTGTAATGGTAGGGACATAGAGTACCTTACTGAGTAGGTTGATGTTTCCATCAGGTGCTTTGACATTGCCTATTTTCTCCACAGGATGTTTTGTATCATCTCCTGTTTGTACCTCATGCTTATTCCTTGGATCTTCTAAATCTGATAGGAGTGCCACATTTCCTACCACATGATTTGAACAACCTGAATCTATGTAGAAAACATGCTCATCAGATTTACCTTGTGGCATAGCCATGTTCATGATCAATAATGAATCCTCTTTGTTTGAGTCTTCGGTGTAGTTATTGTAGTCTCTCCTTCCTTTGTAGCCTCCTTGATAGTTTGAATGATTGTAGTTGTTGTAGTTGCCATGGTAGTTGTTGAACCTTCCTCTTGAGTAGCCATAACTTCCTCTATTGTATCCTCTGCCTCTTTGATTCCTGGAATTCCTAAAGCAATTTTCAGTTGTATGATTAGTTAATCCACAAATAGAACATGAGTTGGAGTCTTGGGATCTCCCCTTGCCTTGTCTACCTCCTCTTCCTCTACCTCTGCCATGTCTTCCTCTACCTGCATAGTTAGCTTGATATGTACTTGCTTCATCATCCACTTTCTTTGCCTTTCCTTTGTTATCTTTAGACTTGCTTTTATCCGTGTATAAAGCTGAAGATTGATTACCTTTAGAGCTTTCTCCATTTTTGATAAGCTTTGCCTCTTGAGTAAGTAGTTGTCCAATGAGTGTGTTGAAATCAGGTACATGCATGTCCATGTACAAATCCATAGCTGTGGTGAATGCTTCCCACTTATCATCTGCCTTCAAGCCATTGATGACCTGCCTTACAATTTGCTCTTCATCTATTACCTCTCCAATGCTTCCCAACTGATCCGCTATGTCCTTGAGCTTTGTGACAAAATCAGTCACATTTTGTTTGGGAGCCTTCTTGAGAGTTGTGAACTCCAACCATAGTTGATGCTCCCTAGCTTTGGTACTTGAAGAAAAGAAAGCTTCAAGTGCATTTCACACTTCCTGAGATGTCTTACAACTTCTAATGTGAGGCAACAAAAAATCTGAGATAGAGTTGAGGAGATAAGACCTTGCAAGTGCATCCTTGGAGCACTATGTGCTCAATCTTTCTTGCTCTTCTTGTGTTGGTTGACTTTTGTTCCTAAAACTTGGGATAACTTCATCTCCAGCCACATAACCATATAAACTTCTACCTTGGAGATAGGCTTCCATTCTTAGTGACCAAGCTGAGTAATTACCTCTATCCAATTTGTCAATTGATGAAGGAAATCCATCTGCCATGTTGTCCAACCTTGCTCTGATACCACTGTGAAGAGATGCATAGGTATGTGCTTGAAGATGAAGAGGTGTTGCTAAATCCCTGATCTACACCAGCCAAATGAACTCCAGGAGTATATGGTGGGCCCTTTTAGCTTGCCAATGGATGTATTAGACACCCTATGTACCTTGGAAGATCACTCTCAAAAAGATAGATCAAAACAGATAAGTTGGAGTTAGCTCAGAGGTGAAAACTTGCTATTCTTGGTTCATACACCTGTCCAGTGTTTTACATAATTCTCTAAGCATAGCAGCAATTAGCTCAATTCCTCTTGGGGAAGTCTAGGCAACTTAACGAGCTAACTTTCAAGAGTAATCTCATCAAAAATAATGAACCACACACTGAGAATGAGTTTTAACAATTGATGACATCATCCCGATTTTCACGGACTGCTATAGAAATAGACCAGTGAACACAAAAATCAATATAACTCAAAATTTAGAAATCCAATGATTATGAAAATTTGTATTGTTATACTAGACAGTAAGCTGAATCCAACAAGCTTCAAATCACTGAATTTAGATAAGTAACCACTGCGAAATGGCTCTGACAAGATGAGTGAAAAAGTCGGGTAATTGACAGAGAAGTGAAGATGAACAGACCCTATTGACTTCAAATGAACATAACTGAAGATTGCAACATCCAAATGACATGAAAATTTGTGAGCATATAGTAGACTTATAGAGCTAACTTTATCAAGTTAAATCACTGAAAATGATGCACCAAGTGCAGAGAAAACATCTCTGCAAGCTGACTGAGAAAACTGAGAGTAATGGCAGTGAGTAGTACACTTCACAAGAACATGGAAAGATGAACTCAAATAATCATGAAAATGAAAGTATATTGCTTGTACAATACAATGACTTACTGATACATATGTGTGCCTTGTAATCACACCTTGATATGGCATAAAGCTCAGCTCTTGGAGGTCTTCACATAGGTCTCTCTAACCACGACTAAAACTACCATCTATTTATAGTTGAGTTTGGGAGGCTAACTTCCCTCAATCACTCTCCAATCAATCAATGATTGATTTGATTCTCTACCTACCACAAATCACAAATTAGTGGCTCCTATTTCCATTCTTGATCAAGTGGACTCAACCACTTAAGATTCTCTTACTTTTACATTAAGTAAACTCTTCAAAAGTTACAAGAGGTAGTTCACAAGTGAACTTTACATAGTCTTCTTTTTAAAGCTTCTTCTAAGACTTTGTGAGACTCAAGCCAATACTTAGGCTTGTCATAGACTTGCTCCAACATGTCTAGGTTCGTAATGTCTAACTAAAGAAGTCTAAGACTCATTAAAATCAGCTCTAACTCACTCACACACTCCACCGAGGGTGAGTCAAGATAGAGATGCTAGTTTCAAGAGCCTATCCTAGATTGGAGTTCTAACTTAAATATGAAACTAGGTACTATACTCATACTAGCTCACCTTGGATCCTCACTCGCTCAACCGAGGGTGATCGTCTCAAGGAAACCGTAAGCTAGCATGAGCCCTATGGATGCCTAACAATTATGCTCTAGGAGTTTGGAGGGGGGTTTATAAAGTTTTTTGAATGAATTTGGGCCCTTGGATCTAGAGAAATCAACTCTCAACTCTAGGATCACTACTTTCGATTACAACCATTTGATTAATCAAATCAATGGCTTGGAATTGTTCTTTCTATCAAATCTAGTGTAAAGGAGTGAAATTTAGGCGCCCTCATTCTCCACCATTGGATATGGGGATGATCTGGACCGTCGGATCAGTGCTGACATCAATTCGGATAAGATAAGCCACTAGTTTTGGAGAAACACTGCATTATTGATCTTTGATTGTAAAAAAAGTCTTCTTTTATGGAAAAACTCGTGGATCCTCCTTGCTTTAAGCATAAGTGCATCTCCACCCTTGAATTTGAGCTCATCTTGATCGTACAACATGGCTCAATCAGCTTTCGCCATGTGGTGGCCCTTCAACCCTTCAATTTGCTTAAACTAGAAAACTGCGGTGATCCTGAAAACTGGACTTTGTACTCTTTGACCCTCCAAATAGGCTTTGATGAAGATGAAACTTTGTAGGACTATGTTTCCAAAGATCTCCTTCAGGAATATGCAGAAAAAACTCCCATCTGAATCTCCCTTGTACAAGTTTGACTACATTTGGAAGCTTGCAAGGTGGCATTAAGGTCTCTAGGAAGCTCTAATAGCCTTGAAAATTTGTACAAATATGTAGCCACATATGATCTTTATATATGCTAAACCATATGGCTAACATAAATTTCTATACAAGAATTTGTAGGGTCAAACTAGAAAAATTACATTTTTACAAAATGAACATAGCATATCAATGTGCTACAAAACCCATTTTCTGCTGAAATTTGGGCTATAGACTGCCTTTGACAATCTTTACAAGTATATGGATTTTCATCTAATTTGGTGACAATGAATTTTTTGCCCTAATTTCCCAACTTTGATCAGCTTTGACCAGCTTTGACCGCTACCATGGACTTTCTTGATTTCTTTGAAACTTTGTATGTGACCTTCCTTTGATATCCTTGATGCATCCTAGACTTCTCGGGGAATTCTGGCTACCTTCACCAAATATGTTTTTTGTAGGCCTTCACAAGTGAGAGAGGAGAGCAAATCTCGACGACATTCGCCCCCACTAAACCTGCGATTCCTCCGGAAGCGCCACTCTAGCATCTGTGAAAAACAAAATGTTCCAGGCATCAAATTCTTTTATAGGCAACATAAGAAAGATGGAAGGAAAATTGATTATATGCATGAATAAGTAGGTAACGTGACATGAAGCAAAATTTGCATGAAAGAAATAATTGAAACAGGAAACATGAATATGCATGAACAAATAGGCAACATATATGCAAATGAACAAGCAACATTGGCAACAAGAAAGAAAAAAAACAAGCATCAATATGAAGTGGAAGTGGATGTATTGAGTCGTTTTAAGCATCAGTTCCTCTCATCTTGAAGAAAATTTTGTACCTTTTTCATAAAGCAATCTACCTTAAATATGATTATAAACAAAGATTTAGGATTTTCAAGAGACATCTTTCATCTTTAGCTTATTTTAGATCAAATCCTTTTCTACATAAATATGAATATGCTCTTTCTCTAATAACATGCAAGGAAATCTAACTAAACTCCACTAATGCATAAATCTGCCTATATAGCCCGTGATTTATTCTACTATGCCTTTGGCTTGCTCTTTTTTTTTTTCGATGATGATGATGATTCGGCAACTTTATGGTTACGATCACTTTTTTGGGGTGGAAGAAAGTGTAAACTTCTTGGTAACATGTAGCATTTTTTTTATTTTTTTTTTATTTTTTTTTTGACGAGGAAAAATTAAACCCCGATACAAGGTACAACCATTTTTGATGACGGAGAACAGTCGTTTAAACTCCGATACAAGTGCTGTGAGATGGACTAAGGATGTAGAAACATGCAATAACAGGAGCTAGGATTTCAACAATTATGCTTTCGATACTGGATACATATGCATGTTTATATATGAAAGTCATGTCACCAAAATAAACCTCCAAATCTACATGCCCTATCTTTCCACAATCCTAGATTATAATCAATTTCTTAGTAGATAAGTTACTACTTAAGATACAATTTTACACAAGTAGAGAAATCATCATTTGCCTTTTTTTTGACTCAAGTGATGTGGATATGCAATGCAATGCAAAGACTGAAAAAAACATGCATGAAACAAGCATGGAAAAAAAATAGAATGAACTTGAAAAAAAAAACAAAGCAACATGAACTTGAAAATTAATGTCTTTTTTTTGTTTTTTTTTAATAACATGGATACTCCTATTTATGAATCGGCCTCATTGTTGTCATCTTCTTCAATGTCCTCATCCAAAATGTACTCGTCATTATCACGCTTCTTGAATAACTTTATCCTTTTACCTGCAATGAAAGTTTTTAGTGCAACACCATTTAATTCACAAAGAGCATACGTACCATTGTTGTTGACTTTTGATACTATGTATGGCCCAAACCACCGTTGAGTGAGTTTTTTGCGTGCATCATATTGAGAGTCGAATGTACTATCATAAATGAGCAACCAATCTCCTACTTCAATTGGCTTAGGACGCAATCGATGAGTTTTATCAAAATAATGCTTGTTCTTCATTCTAGATTCTCTTAATTTTTCAACAGCATCATCAAGTCTTAATTTACCTTGTTCTAACTGTTTAATACGCAAACTCAAAAAATCATCAGTAGACATGTTTTCAGACCAAGGCAAATTTGACCATGCAGAAATATGAGACTGAATTGGAAACAATGGTTTTTGACAGTACATGAGTTCAGCAGGCATATATCCAGTAGTACGTGTGCATGTCATTCTATCTACCCAAAGTGCAAAAGGTAAGAATTCAGGCCATTGTTTGATGTCACCATTACATGCTTTAGATATGGCTTTCACAATAGGTGGATGCCCTCTCTCTATTTTACCATTGGCCTCTGGGTTATATGCAGTAGTGAGAGACAAACGAATACCGTGACGCTCAAAGAACTCTTTAGCTTCTCTCGCATTTAACTCTCCACGATCGGCAACTACTTTCTCTATGTACCCAAAGCAACTTATGACATCTTCAAGCAAGAATTAGCAAACATTGTAAGTGGTCTTAGATCGTAGTGCACGTCCCTCTACATGATTAGTTAAGTCTTCTCTTGCAAGTACAATGTAACGCATTTTGTCGATACCTTTAGGCATAGTTACAAGATCTACTACCCACTTGTAGTGAATACAAGGTGGATAAGTAGGATGCAACGGATCTCTATGTTTGACTGATGAATGAAGTTGACAAGTAGAACATGTAGAAACATAGCTACTAATGTCAAAATACATCCTAGGCCAATAATAGGTACTTCTAATTTTTTCATATGTTTCAAAAAATCCTTTATGACCGGCCCATAATGTCTCATGCATTTCC
This sequence comes from Ceratopteris richardii, assembly GCA_020310875.1. Taxonomy (NCBI): domain Eukaryota; kingdom Viridiplantae; phylum Streptophyta; class Polypodiopsida; order Polypodiales; family Pteridaceae; genus Ceratopteris; species Ceratopteris richardii. The sequence goes on from MU260701.1 coordinate 55,821, forward strand.
TTCATTACTTGCAATTGAAGACCTCGTTTTCCTAGGACTCGTTGTGTATTCTTAACCTTACCCTTAGCATGTCTCCAAAGATAACCATTACATAGGAAAAAGTTATAAGCTCGTTTCCTAACGTTACGGAAACTATTCGTAGTCCAGCTAGGTAATGGTTGTAGTGTACTGAGATACTTTCCTATGTCTCTCCATTCATTTTCGTACTCAGACTCATGAAATTGCTCATACTCATATATATGTGGAACATAGTCAATTAAGTTCACATTCTTTATTAGATCACTTTCAAGATCATCATCAAATCTAGCTCTCGATAACATATCAGCAACTGAGTTTGACTTACCTGAAATATGAACTAACTCAGGATTTATGAACTTAATATATGAGATCCATCTAAGCATGGCTATATTAGGAGATGAACAATTGGCTATCATTCCAATGAGAGGCAAACAATCAGTCTCAACTTTGACATTTGCACCAATGAAATATTCTTTGTCTGTTTTCAAAGCTGTTACCATACCCCATAGTTCTCGTTTGATTTGTGGATATTTTCGTTGTGTTTCATGTAGAATTTTGGCACCAAACCTACTTGCATATCTATTCCCTTCACTATCATCTTGACTTATGACCCAACCTATACCAATAGGACTAGTATCAATAGTCAATATAATAGGTTTGCTAGCAGAATAGTCTACACGCTTAAGGATGGGAGCTTTAAGCAATAATTTCTTCAATTTACGCATAGCTTGAGTGTGTTTGTCAGTCCAAATAAATTTTCGTTTCTTCCTCAACAAGTCATAAAGACAATCAGCAACATGAGCAAAGTGAGGGATCCAAATAACATAAAAGATGCAAGCACCAAGAAATCTACGTACCTCACTCACGTTGTTACATGTTTCAGAAATCTTGCTAATGGCATCAACTTTTTGTGGGTATGGCTTTTGACCATAATGGCCACATAAATGTCCAACAATAAGTACCTCATTGACACCAAAAATAGATTTCTCTATAGAAAATGTGAGACCTACCTCTTCAAATCGTTGAAATATTCTTTCACAATCAGAGATATGGTCAAGAACAAATTTACGACATCCCGATGAATCTAAAGTAATGTCCTTTACACGTTCCTCACTCCCTTTAATTGGAATATCATCAATGAATGGCATAGTTATATGAGGGATAAAGTCATGTAAGACCATATTCATAGCACTCATCATATGAGCCACAGAATTAGTCGCTCCTTGAGATAAAGTAAATATTCGCACTAAGCCTAAAGGAGTTTTCATTGTGGTTATGTCACGACTATCAATTGCTAATTGGAATTGGTCATATCCCGAATATAAATCACCCATTGAATATATAGAATGTCCTGAAAATGATTCAGCAAGCTCATCTACAATGGGTCCTGTTCCTACATTCCTTATGGTGACTTTATTGACAGGTTGGAGATCTTGAATAAAACGTAGTTTCCCATTCTTTTTAGGCACAGTGAACCATCTGTTTGAGTAAGGTGCAAAAGATGGCTCTAAAATTCTCATGTTTATCTTCTCCTTAAGTAGTTTCATAAGCTTAGGTAAGTGAGCCTTTGGAACAGGTATAGGACGAAGATTCCATGGAATATGTGGAATAGTAAAGATTATCATGGGTGCAACTAGCTTAGGATCTACACAACCAATCTCATGAGGATACATAGTAAAGGCTTTTCCATGGCTCCGTATAACTCTCTCAAATTTATCTCTCTCTATTGGCAAAAGAAAGTCATCATCTCTACCAATTTTCACATGTTTGATTGTCTCATCCGTGAATTTATGTCCTATGTTTTTCTTATCCCGAAGAATTGGATCATTTTTCACATCAATAATTTTTTCATTACTTCCTTGAGGTAATGGTTGAGCTATGGGTTTGATTTTTTTGTCTACAGTATTGTACTTTGTTTCAACTAAGGCATCATGTGTTTGGATAAATTTTGAGCACTTGTCAACATTGAGAGCATACTCTTGGATTAGAGCATACTGATCAAGGGAAGAAAGAAGAATAATATGGGAATTAGAATTTTGTTGAAGACATAACTCTAACTCCTCAAGAGTAGAGAAACAATGAGATGTTTCAATCACATGCTCAATGTTCTCATCATGTTCCATGATTTTGTTGTTTTTATAATTTTTTTGGGTTTTTTTGGATAAAAGACTTGGACAATTGACTCTTATGAAGAAAATCTAATCTAGAATGTGGAAAACAAAGTGACAAACTATTGTACATGTTGGTTGGATGCGAGATGTCAAACCAATATCCACTGTTGTCCCGCTCAACAATGGATTCTATCCGAAATTTTGATCATATGTAGCTCCAAACATGAATCGAGGTGCACAATCACTACAAGCATGCTCATGACCCTAAGTAACAATAGGTTTCTTTCTAATTGACAATCGATTTCTAGGATGATTCACTCCTACCGTCATGACTTGAAGTGATTGCATTCCATCCTTAGACTTAAATATAGCATAGGTAGACCCATCATCCATGGCTTTAGTTTCCATACGACTCTCACAAATAAAGGGTTGACCTAAGAGAACTTCATAGGAGCAATTATCTTGAATAAAAAAGTGAAACTCTTCTGTGATTCCTCCTATGGATATGGGCACACTAGCACAAGCTCCATACAGGGTACCTACACCATTATCTGCAGTTCTCATACGCCATCCACAATCTTTATCTATGGGCCATTGAAACTTATCATAGACTTCTCTTGAAATCACATTGATTTCAGAGCCGGAATCTACTAATGCATTTACAGTGATAGTGTTCTTATCATTTCCTATTTTAACATGCATCTCTAATGTACCTCTAGACCAAAATGTTCTTTTAAAGTGACTTTCAGGATTGTTTTCATGATTTTCATGGTCAGGCTCAATAGGTCCTAAGAAATTTTTATTAACATTTACTTCATCATCATCAAAGTCCTCTTCATCATATTCATCAAAGTTTAAGGCTTCATTCATAGCTTGATCTTGATCTAGAGAATCTTGCATCTCAATATCTAGATTAAGCGGAAACCTCTTCCTTTTAATTAGGCCGATAAAGTTATCTTTAAAAACAGGCTTTGCAATAGAGAAAACTTGTTCTAAAGACATAGTCACTTGACTCTTAAGCAAAATGTCATGTAAAATCTCCATAGGATCTATTTTTCTCTCAATTTCTGAAATCAAGATGGCTTTAGGTTTTCTCTTTGGTTTCTTTTGTGTTCATGTTCTCGTGTTTGGTCTTCAGTTTGTTTTGATTGTTCTTGTTTATCTAAAGGCTTTGGTTCTATTTTTCTTTGCTTTGTCTTCTTCCCTTTTTGTTTCTCCTCTTGTTTTTGCTCATTGGGTTCTGATTCTTGTTTTTTATCTTTGGATTGTGATGTTTCTCCTTGCTCTATGATTGTTTCTATTCCCTCTGAGGTTTGTTTTCGAGTCACTCTTCTTTCACTAGGCTCAGCTTCATCGTTTTTCTTCTACATTGGATATGTGAGAAATAAGAGATTGATCTTCTATCGGTGACTCCCAAGCCGTTATTCTCCTAATCTCATCCCGTGCTCTTACTAAAGCCTCTATGGAAAAATCACCTTCCTTTGTGGGTTTACTTGATTCTACTTGTTGTTCATCAAGAGCTTCTAGTTTCACTCCTCTAGTTCCTACGTCCATTATGGTTATATTTTCATAATGTTTTTTCATTCCTCCCTTACCATAATTTCCTTGCAAAGGTAGCCTAGATCGATAGTCACAGATTTTCTTGTCTATGTCTATTACTAGTCGTTGCTCGTTAGCAGCCTTCAATAATTCACAATCTCTCAAAAAGTGCTCTAACAAATCACACCAAGGACACCTACGAGGGCCACGCACAAAACCATTTTGATTTTAAGATTGATTAACTTGTGGTGGGAAATTTTGAAATTGAGGATTTTGTTGATAAGGTATTGCTTGAACAGGATAATTAGGATTTTGAAAATGCAATTGATGTATTTGAGGAGCTTGGGGAGCAACATGTGGTACTTGAGGTGCAAGAGGAGCTTCCATATTATACGGTTGATGATTTTGAAAATTTTGATTTTGAGGATTTTGAAAAGCTATTTGAGAAGCTTGAGGATACATGTTTTGATACATTTGAGGATTTTGCACATGAGGATGAGGATTTTGCATTGAAGGATTATGCATTGGAGGAACTTGATATGCTTGAGTAGGAGCTACTTGTGGATTTTGATTGGTAGCTATAACATGTTGATTAGGCTCTTGAAAAGTCATTGGGTTCATTTGATTTTGGAAAGTTTTGGTGTAATTAGATTGTAAAGCATCTATAGTCTTGGCCAAATTGGATTGTGTAGCAATAAGACTTTCCATTTGCTTAGTGAGAATATCCACTTGAGATTGTTCAACTACACTTTTATTTTGCTCTACTTTAAAACCTTGATTAGGCTCCATCATTTGAGGAATAGGAGTAGAGTCAAAAAGCATAGCATGGGATTGTTCTCTAACTTGCTCCTTAGTTTGTGGAAGGCTAGCTTGAGGAAGACTAGTTTGCTCATAAAGTATGGATTTTCTTTGATGTCTATGGGCTACAACCTCTACTACTTTACGTACTTTTTGCCAATTGTCAGTAAGACCATAGCGCTTATCTGGTTCTTCTAATCACCGTTCAACTTCCCTACGAGTTTCAGGATGAAGAAGCTTAAGAAAATTGATCACAAGATCAGGTTCCAAAGTTATCTTATCCTCATCAGGAAGTTGTTCATAGCGTGTAATATACTCATTTTGTAAGTGAGTAATAGAGCTACTAGGCTTTGGAGAATTGACCCATCGTAAGAATCCATCTCGATTATGTTGGCTATAATCTTCAAGATAGAATTCTTTGAGCATCTCCTTTCTAAAATCACTCCAAGGAAGACTATCATATTGAGTGACACGGTTTATGATAGAGCTATCAACAATTTGTTCAAAGAATGATATCAAAAGATCTTCGGGAAGACCAAAAATCATAGCTTGCTCTTCAAACAAATCTAAGTAGCTTGTGATGTTGATGCCATTGAATTTTCCCTTCTCTCTCAACATAGAAGAGACTATTCTTTGGCCTTGTTTCTCAACAATAAGGGATTTGAATCCTTCCTCCATCTTATGTGAATAAGCAAGTGATGCACGATGCTCTAGATCTCTCACAAATGTGTTTACTTTACGACGAAGATGTGCACGATACTGTGAGAAATCCAGTGCAACACTCAAGACTGATGATGATCATATGATGAGGATGAAAAATATGAAACAAAGGATATGGATCACAACCTCCCAACAAGATCAGAAGCAAATGCCACGAAGCGTTTCACGTCGGGTTCAAATGTGGAGGTGATCGCAATCCGGGTGGATCGGGTCCGGTCGTGGCACACACAGGGTGTATGAAGCTAATGAATATTGGATGGTTTAAGGACATGAAAGTGAAATTAATGTTGAGGATGGAGAAGAGAGAGATGTTGAAATGATTATGGGAATGGGAAAGTAGGAGTGCAAGTTAGATTTATGAACATGAATAATAAGAATGAAAGAGAACCATACACACGAATCAAATTTGGAAGGAAGAATGGTCCATTGAAGGAGCTTCTTAGACACTTCCTAATTCTAATTCATATGCATAGTCTTCTTTGGATGATATGTATGCATGACGTGAATAGATGGAATCCTTACACATAAACCAATTTCGAAAGGAAGAATGGTCCAATATTGGAGCTTCTTATACACTTTTAGAAACTAATCAATATGTATGGGTATGTATGGATTATATGAATGCAAGTGAATTATGATGATAGATTTTACTCACAAGCTCAAAGAAACATCCTCACTGGTTCAACGCAATACTGCGGAGCCTTCTCACACATAGAAGAAATAGAAGACATGTAAAAATACTTAAGAGACTGAGAGAGGAGACAAGAGACAAGTGACAAGTGACATGAATTAAAAGGATTTGAATTAAGATACATGTATAAGATCGTCGTGGTACGTCAAGCTAGGTAGTCTACTGATCAAAGGTGGTTCCGACCCTCAAACCATGACAGTTCAACCGAATGTCACACGTAAGAAGGCGAGTTCCACTCCAGTGACCCTATGTATGTCTAGGATCGTAACGTCTAACTAAAGAAGTCTAAGACTCATTAAAATCAGCTCTAACTCACTCACACGCTCCACCGAGGGTGAGTCAAGATAGAGATGCTGGTTTCAAGAGCCTATCCTAGATTGGAGTTCTAACTTAAATATGAAACTAGGTACTATACTCATACTAGCTCACCTTGGATCCTCACTCGCTCAACCGAGGGTGATCATCTCAAGGAAACCGTAAGCTAGCATGAGCCCTATGGATGCCTAACAATGATGCTCTAGGAGTTTGGATGGGGATTTATATAGTTTTTTTGAATGAATTTGGGCCCTTGGATCTAGAGAAATCAACTCTCAACTCTAGGATCACTACTTTCGATTATAACCATTTGATTAATCAAATCAATGGCTTGGAATTGTTCTTTCTATCAAATCTAGTGTAAAGGAGTGAAATTTAGGCGCCCTCATTCTCCACCATTGGATCTGGGGATGATCTGGACCGTCGGATCAGTGCTGACATCAATTCGGATAAGATAAGCCACTATTTTTGGAGAAACATTGCATTAT